>CABFVZ010003698.1:0-42846 GCA_902151445.1 Timema monikensis | reverse complement strand
TGGGAATGTACACTCGACTGAATAACCCAGTTCAATGAGTTGGGAATGTACACTCGACTGAATAACCCAGTTCAATGAGTTGGGAATGTACACTCGACTGAATAACCCAGTTCAATGAGTTGGGAATGTACACTCTACTGAATAACCCAGTTCAATGAGTTGGGAATGTACACTCGACTGAATAACCCAGTTCAATGAGCTGGGAATGTACACTCGACTGAAAAAACAAGCTCCAAGTCAAGGAGGGACTCGAGTGTTTGTTTAATGTACATAGACCTTTCTCATTTAAAGACAGTATTGTGAAAACTATCAACCTCTTGACGTTTTGTGATCCTCCGAACCCAAAACCCAAAACTGTGGGTCCTCGTACCCGGAAATACAGCCGAGACAGTCGGAGCAATTTCACTCCATCAGAGTTAGATGTTAAGTGTAGTTTACTGATATTATCAATATTTCAAATAAACTGTTACATAAACAAGTAACATCCTTGTTCACCAAGGAGCACAATAATTAATTTCCCGGACCTCGATTTAAAATATATATTTGTTTATAGCTCAGGAACTGTTGGTTTTATAATGCTAATGTAAAGTACCTTCGGTCATCTTTGTGGGGAAATGTTCGTTCTGATGACAGCTTAGATATCTGACGAGTGATGTGGTTTGATTGGAAAACCGGTATTTTCTTCTGAGGAAAATATACTTAAGGGTATTTTACTGATAAATTATAAAATGTTTGTACCTGGTTAGAATAATTATATAAGAAATAATGTCTAATTATTTAATATTGATTAATTTAAATTGCTTTATCAGTGCATTTAAAAGTAAATATTTAAATTACCTAACACTCTCACCGGTGGCCACATGGTTAAAGACGTAATTCTCGCAATATAATGGATGGCTGGTGTTAGTTAAGGTCAGGGCATGAATCCTGGATGAGTTTATTTCTAAATGGTTTTGTAAACTGAGAGCAACGTCGCTTTCCCCTGTGGATGAATAATATTCATTTCTCGAGTGAACCAGTTAAAACGTATCTCATACAGTTGTATCACCGCTAAATTATTACTCGTAGGAACATGGAATATTCTGCAAGTCGGTTGAACTAATTGCTTGGTTAGTACAATAAATCACGAGCAATTAACTTTTGTTTAGAAACAAATATGCCCTCAATTAAGTCGACACAGTGAAACATTGTATCGGGAGGAAGTAGCGACGATTCATCCCACGGCTCTAGTTTCTAACGATGAATGAGGCTCAGGGGGGCTAGCTAGGGGGGCAGGACGAGGTCCCAACACTCTCCAACACTCTCCAACACTCTCTTGGCTGACGGTTTGTTTATTATGGTTGCGAGTACTCGCTTGACACAGCTAAGAGCGTGTGAAAAACGGTCTGTACAACTTCATAACGCAAAGATAACGTAATAATTCAGTAACATTCCCGTCGGGTGACGTAGCAAGGAAGGTACAGTACGGTGTATACACAGAGTTGGAAACCACCCTTTGTACACCTGACCGTGACTCAAACCCCGACCCACACGTCCCCGCTAATCCAGTCTGTTACGAGGGTGAGGGGTACTTTGATCCGAGAACTGCGACAGGTCGGTTGAAATCAGGTGGAAACAGGTCGATACCTTTCACTTTCCATTTTGAATAACAAGTCACGTGGGTGGAGCCAATCTAACGACGGATTAACCGGGGCACTAGCTGCGATTACCGGTGTGGCTGTCTGCAGACCTCACTTGATGTAAACCATGGGCCGTTAACGAAAAATCACTTTTGGTCATTTCCTCGACATAATTGTGCGCCTGTTGAAAGCGTGGCAGGAAACGGCTCAAACTTCCGGTAAGAGCGCGTCTGCGCACAGGCCCAGGCTGTGTATGTTCAGACTCCTCGGGGCTCTGCCACAGGTCCGGGGGACCCCGCCCCGATACCAGATGGTGGGGCTCCTTAGATATCAAGCCAGTAAATATCTGACCACAAGGTTTGAGCTGACCGTTAAGAATCAGTTCATTTGTAAGTTAGGTGTATCTAGAAGATTCCCTTTTTATTTCATGTGACCCACTCCGGTGGCCTCATAGTTTAAGGCGTTACTCTCGCAGTAGACTGTAGTCCGATGACGGGGAGATTGAGGTTATAATCTTGGTAGTGAATACTGAGTGTTTTCAAAATGGATTTTCACTCTTCCTCCACGCAAATGCGGGTATCGTTACGCGCTACAGTTACAGCACGTGTTATAAACATACCGGAGACTGTATTAAGGCACACGTCATTCAACCACTCACGGTTTGAAGTGTTTGGTCGGAAGAACAATGTGTTGTGTAGATATTAATAACCTCGTCAAACTTTGCGCGGCGCGGTTTTCACGTTTCGGTAACAAGGACATTCTTTGGGGCTTCGTTTGTTTTGACTAGCGGTCGTAAATATCCCCAACACTATTTTTCGAAGTGAGCTGGGCGTATAGAAGGGGGGGCGAGTTATTCTGAAACATTTTATAGCACTTTATATATGAGCTGGACAAAATAAAACTAGTCGCTGTAGCGGTGGATAAATCATTTCATATCTGACTTTTTGGAAATAATTGCCAATGACAATAATCCGACACATTAGTAGAGTCTGTGACGCGTTACTCACCGAGTAAAGGGTAGGGTGTTCGATTCCTAGTCCTGAAGAAAAATAGAAACCTCAATTTCATAACATGATTAATTTTGAAATTAATACTTTTTAAGTCTTTCTACCCGTTTGGGTTACACCTATATGTATTTATTGAAAGTAATAAAATTAGAAATTTTATAAATACGTCTGATTTGATTTATTATGAGGTTAAGCTAAAACTTTATTAAAATCTTCCAATAATACTTGTAGCAACACGAGGTTACAGTTTTTAATAACGGGCTTCCTATGAACATCAGATTTCTCCACATTTATATTTTTAAACTGTACCAGGTTTGATCTCCCATGAGCACCCAACACTCATTAATGGAAACTTGAAGTAGTTTCTCTTAGACATGGTAAANGGGGGGGGGGGGGGGGGGGGGTAGAGTTGTTTCTTGCTCGTGATTAACTCGTGCGCCGAGAGAAATATTCGCACTTAAAACCAAAGACCGGGGCTGTAACATTTAGTTTAAGAGCCCGCCCTTATCACTGCTGACATTAGATACAAGATTAATTCCGAAACGGAAGCAGGAAAAAGGTTGTATGCATCCATTATTTTAAATAATGGTATTTTATTATGGTACAATTGTTTCTGTCCTCTGAACTGTTCCTTAAAACAGTGTTAATATAAATGGGGAGTATTTTATGAACGCCGTGAAAGCTAACCAAATAAATATCCGCTCAACCTTTGTCTACTCGCTTACTAGTGTTCTGCGTCACCTGAAGAAACAGTTGTCTCTTTTCAAGAAACTGTATACTGGACCTCTGGAAATATTCCTGGAAGATCAGCGTCTCAAGTGTTTACACATTCTCGACTTGCTGTCGTGGGTTTTTTTAGAACCAAAGGGCGTTAAAAAACACTTCGCATACCTTCAAAACTGTCTGAAAATTGAGCGTTGGAATGTTGAGATATATTATAATACACAAGGTAAATTTAGGATTTAATAGTGCGTTATATATCCTTCTCTGTCCGTTACATCTGCGAGCTGGGTCGTAAATGTCTTTCAACCGTTTGGGTCTCCCACTGGTCGTGTCCTCTTTCCACTTCATTCGTCATCTTACTGAACGTGATCAGTAGGTCCCAGATACCGCTAGTCATCTTATTGAACGTGATCAGTAGGTCTCAGGTACCGCTAGTCATCTTACTGGACGTGATCAGTAGGTCCCAGATACCTGCTAGTCATCTTATTGAACGTGATCAGTAGGTCTCAGGTAACGCTAGTCATCTTATTGAACGTGATCAGTAGGTCCCAGGTACCGCTAAGTCATCTTATTGAACAATGATCAGGAGGTCCCAGGTACCGCTAGTCATCTTATTGAACAATGATCAGTAGGTCCCAGGTACCGCTAGTCATCTTATTGAACGTGATCAGGAGGTCTCAGGTACCGCTAGTCATCTTATTGAACGTGATCAGGTCTCGGGTACTGCTCAAGCAAGAGTGTTATCTAGTTATGCTGTACAGTCTTAAAGAGTTTAGGATTAAATTGAAATTTACATAAACAACTTTTGAACTCACCGGTGACCAATACAACAATCTGCATGTGCTTATAAACTATGTAAACTCTTCATGGATCCTTGTTCATTGCGAGGCCGGATAAGACAGTTGGTTAGAGGGCCGGATAAGACAGTTGGTTAGAGGACCGGAGAAGACAGTTGGTTAGAGGACCGGAGAAGACAGTTGGTTAGAGGGCCGGGCTTAGGTTCCCGTGCACAGGTTCTATTTTTTTTCAGCCTATAAATTGTAGACATGTTTGTAATCAGAAACCACTATAAAACGAAGGTTGAATCATAATTATATTATATTTTAAATAAATTCAAGACAAACATTTAAAACAACTAGAGCATATATCAAACATACTTCAGCGTATTAAGCCTACTTTTTACAGATTTTTAAACTATTATTACATTTTAGCGTACCTTTGACAATTTGGGAAGGAAACAAATAATACTTATATTTTAATTTACCAACAATATTTATTAATTATAAAATTTTGCTAGAATATTTGTCATAATATAATGTAAAGTGACTACTAAAATACTAAATTAAATTAAAATAATCATGACATTGTTAATTTTTAATCAGATAGTAAACTCAATTTCCATCTTACAGTACGCTAGTTAAGTACATTTGTATATTATATATCTCGACCTGTAAAATGTGTTAAGACATGTTTTAAGCTGACATTGCTCAATATCACTTGATTGGGATAAACTTGTGTATTATCTTTACTGGTCAACCTTATCAGGCAGCTAAAACAACTAGAAGTTAATATAAAATTAAATAAGAGGCATTTATCATTTTTAGTACAAAAGCAAAGTTTTAAGAGGGAAAACGTACAAAATATAAAATAGTTTCTTAAACTCTATGATTTTGAAATCAATAAATTCATAAACTTGTGCTAAAATTTAGATAGAAATCAATGTTCCCTGGGACGTTTCAAACAGCACAGATCACCCAAGCTCGGATACATTTCTTTAGTGATCATGCACGTCAAAATGTTGATTCTTTGTTTCTCGGTGAGCAAATCATTGGTCCCGCATGACACAAACTCATGCGCAGTCATCGACAGGAACCTGATGTGATTAATAGCGTCGCCAGCAACCTCCCTCGGATCAGCAGCCAACTTACAATTAGCTTTGGCCCAATTCACAACGGCTTTATATAGTTCCACTTCAGAGTTAATATTAAGTTCATTTTGTTGGACGATCAACATTAAAGCTGAATGACTTATTTCAAGGAATCTCGGATCAGAAAATATTGCCCTTGTTCTTGACCTTATCAGCTTCATGGCCGCTTCTTGAAGATTCTCCAAATCAATTATTTGGTCACAATGTAAAAGGAACCAAATATCTTCTAGATCGTGCGGCCATAGGTACGTGATGCAGTTCTCCATCAGTTCACCTATCAAGTATTTATGTGCAGCATAGAACAGATTCAAAGCTTGTTCCTTGTCCTCCAATGTGCACGTCAGCCCATAAGCGAAATTTACAATCATGTTGAACGTGGCTGCATCAATATCAGTTATGAATATGCTGCACTCACTCGCCCAAGAACCGTAAAACATTTGCTCAAACACGGGGCTCGCACGCGCAAGAAATACCTTGGAACATTTTATCTTAGTTTGTTCTTCACCTTCAATAATAAACTCACAGTCTGAACCGATCTCTTCCTTTAGCAAATATTTCGATCTGTCAGCCAAGGTGGAGTTTTTACCTACTCTCTTTGAAATCTCAACAGTGGTGCTTTCTTTGAGACATCTGTCATTAAGGAACGATTTCATCAAAGGACCAGCAGCGATGTACAGCTGTAAGACGATGGTATTATTAATCACGAAACCTCTCACAGGGTTCAATAAATCGGATATCATTATAACATTCTCATATCCCCAACCGTTCCCATTAGAGAAGGTACAACTTTCCCTAAAAACCAGCGGCTTCCTTTCCAAGTGGTTCACAAGTTTTATTTCGTATTCGACGAAACATTTCAAGTGTTTGTCAGACGATATCTCTCGGTTGTAGAGTGATATCGCCAGCAAGCCACCCTTGGTATGTTCAAGAAGAACGAACCAATAAGAATGTATGATGAACACATCCTGGGAGAACAGCACACCGCCTTCATCGACCATGGACTTGCACACGTTCGGTAGCTCGATCTTCATGGACCCGGACATTTTCCCTCCAGCTGTGAACATTTCACAACAATTAAACTAATTAGGAGGAAGTTCTAAAACATGACCAATTGTACTAATTAGGAGGAAGTTCTACAACATGACCAATTGTACTAATTAGGAGGAAGTTCTACAACATGACCAATTATACCACTGAAATAAAATATGTGACAAGAAATCTGAGCTCAAGACATGACTTGTCACTACAATGATCTGCCAGGGAGATATTCCTCGTCCAGTGACTTGTCACTACAATGATCTCCCAGGGAGATACATCACGTCCAGTGACTTGTCACTACAATGATCTGCCAGGGAGATATTCCTCGTCCAGTGACTTGTCACTACAATGATCTGCCAGGGAGATATTCCTCGTCCAGTGACTTGTCACTACAATTATCTACCAGGGAGATACATCACGTCCAGTGATTTGTCACTACAATGATCTGCCAGGGAGATATTCCACGTCCAGTGACTTGTCACTACAATGATCTGCCAGGGAGATATTCCTCGTCCAGTGACTTGTCACTACAATGATCTGCCAGGGAGATATTCCTCGTCCAGTGACTTGTCACTACAATGATCTCCCAGGGAGATACACCACGTCCAGTGACTTGTCACTACAATGATCTGCCAGGGAGATATTCCTCGTCCAGTGACTTGTCACTATAATGATCTACCAGGGTGATACATCACGTCCAGTGACTTGTCACTACAATGATCTACCAGGGAGATACATCACGTCCAGTGACTTGTCACTACAATGCTCCTTATGAGTCTTAATCATAATGGTAAGGCTAGAGTAAGAGTTATTACCAAGCGTCTTGATCTTGGGAAAATATAAGGTATTAAACCTAATAAATTATTAAATAAGATTATTGAAAAAATTGTAATAAATATTAAAGTTCTTTCATGAACAGAATTTTTACTAATAAGAATGTTAAATTCTTTATGAAATAAAATTTTAATCACTTTACATAAAGTTATTAATCGATTAGGGATTAATCAAAACACTAGAGGGATTATAATTATACCAATTATAGTTCTTAGTTAATTGAAAGATATTGCTATAATTCTGGTTGAGGGGTCGATAATGGATAAAATTAAAACAACTGATTCAATGGTTTGAATTAGAAAATATTTTAAAGCAGATTCAGAGGATAAAAGGTTATTAGTAGTTTAAATTAAAAGGGATAAAATACAATAGGTTAATTTCTAAACCTATTCACACCCCTAATCAAGAATTAGATGAAATAGAAATTAGAGTTCCAATTGTAAGGGTAATTAAAAAGATAGGAAGTTGAATCTTACTCGATTTATTCTATCAAAATAACCCTTTTATCAGGCACTTCATTTATATTTATATATTTAATAGCATTAGAAGAATCGGATTGCAATTAAAGTTTATAGATAAATATAGTTCTTGTTTAGTTTTTACTAATAATATTAATTTATAAAATTATATAAATATTGTTCTTTTTATATTAAACATGTTCTTTTTAATTTTACTTACTAATAATAAGGGTAAAATGTTAGTGGATTTTATTTATAAGATTAGCTCTAATAATTTTTTCAGTTTAGCTAATTATTTTAATTTATTTATATTGTTTAATTTCAACGTGATTTCTTAATATTATATTTTTTACAATTTTTTTAGCTAAAATATTTATATTTACTAAAATATAAAATTGTATAAATTATTTGTAAACAAATGTATTTGTGTTTAATTTTAGATTTATTAACGTATAAAAATGTATACGCTTGATTATTATAAATACTTAGAATAGAAGGGATTTATTAATATAGTAATATTTTTATAATGTGAATTATTAGTTAATTTGGTGTGCGATACTTTTTCGAAATATGCCGATACTTTTTTCCGAAAATGGGCATACTTTTTTGAAAATTTGAAAAATTGGATTTTGGTAATGATAGTTTTAAATCTAATTTAATTTTTTTTTAAATTGGTGGTATGATAAGAATTTAATTAATATACAGAATTAATTATATAATCATTATAATAATTTAAAGAATTAAAAGACTAATGCCTAATAAAACATTTATTATAATATAGATAATTATCAAACTTTATTATACTATATAATTATTTATATAAATATAAATTATTTAATTTAATATATATAATGTACTACATAATATATATATATATATAAATAAATTTTGAATTAAAATTTTATATAAACTATATATATATATACTTAAATATACAATTAATATAATATATTAAATATTTAATTTTATATGTTATATACATTATATTTACATATATTAATATAAATTCTTATAATATATTGAACTAATACCCCTCGTCCAGTGACTTTTCACTACAATGCTCTACCAGGGAGATACACCACGTCCAGTGACTTGTCGCTACAATGCTCTACCAGGGAGATACACCACGTCCAGTGACTGTCACTACAATGCTCTACCAGGGAGATACACCACGTCCAGTGACTTGTCGCTACAATGCTCTACCAGGGAGATACACCACGTCCAGTGACTTGTCACTACAATTCTCTACCAGGGAGATACACCACGTCCAGTGACTTGTCACTACAATTATCTACCAGGGAGATACACCACGTCCAGTGACTTGTCACTACAATTCTCTACCAGGGAGATACTCTTCTACCAGTGACCTGTCACTACAATGATCTATCATTTTAAAACTGGCAATGCGCATTGATATTATAATGGTCGTTTAAATATGTACTAGTCTTACTGTAAAATATTAGAGATTAAATAAATGTTTAATGAAACTTTACTCTCATTTCTATTATATTGAAATCAATTGTTTTTAATGTTATTTGAACATCCATATCTCATATAAATAGCAAACTTTTGGAGATATATTTAAAATGACATTTTGCCGTGGAAAGTGCCCGTTAATAGTCTCTTATGGACGTGTGATACTGGTTGGGTTGTATGATTCATCTGAAAAACAGCCACGGGGACACGTGGTGGCAACTTTTATACCATTTGCTATAAAGGTTGCACAATTACTACGGGGCAGCGGGCAAGAAGGACATAACACTCACATTTTCGTTTTAATCATAAAATGTAATTCTTAACAAATGAATAACACAAATATTAGGATGACGGAATTTTTTCTTTAATTCTTCATAAGAAGTATTTTATCGGCTTGTCTTACTACTTGTTCAGGTATACGCTTATATGATAATCACTATAGTGGGGCAGGTATGAGGAAGGAAGTATTTTAGAGATAATATACCCGCATTAGCTTAGAAAGAGAGTGGGAAAATATCTCAGAAAAATTACCCATAGTAAACCCGACCAGGATTCGAACCTCAATCTCCCCGTCATCAACATGCCAGTATAACACGAAAGTGACGCCTTTGACTGTCCACCCACTAATTTTTATATATATATATATATATATATATATATATACAAGTTATTTTAGTCATTTAAGAATTGCTTCAAACGTAGATTTCTAATTTCCTGATTATCGGGATGGGACGTATCCAAAGCAGGGCAGGAAATGCTACTATTGTGTCAAATCCCACCAGTCTTAGACCAGAGGACACAGGTTGGGAGATGAATCCCACCAGTCTTAGACCAGAGGACACAGGTTGAGAGACGAATCCCACCAGTCTTAGACCAGAGGACACAGGTTGAGATACGAATCCCACCAGTCTTAGACCAGAGGACACAGGTTGATGAGACGAATCCCACCAGTCTTAGACCAGAGGACACAGGTTGAGAGACGAATCCCACCAGTCTTAGACCAGAGGACACAGGTTGGGAGACGAATCCCACCAGGACGTGTCAACACAGTCCAATACCTGTGAACGTGTTGATAGTTTGGTGTGCCACTGGTTGTATTCTAGGCTGGAGGAGATATTACTCCTGTTGACCAATTAGTTCAAACCCAAGCGCTTGTTTGAATGCAGCAGTGACTGGTTTGAGTGGGAGTAGCCTACTGAGGCCAATTAGAGTATATTTCATCCAAATCTCAGTGTAGTCGTTCATACACTGTCTTCAGTTCAGACCAGAGAATAAAAGAAGTGTGTGACCCGTTTTGGTGGCCGAACGGTTCAAGGTGTCACTTTTCTTAGACTGGCCTGGTGAAGATTAGAAGATCGGGGATCTAATACTGGTCGGGTCTACTAAGGGTGTTCCTAAAGGGTTTTTAACTCTCCTTCCACGCAAGTGCGATTATATTACCTCTAAAATGCTCCCTTCCTCATCCTTACCCCCTTATAATAGTTATATTTTTTAAATATTTGCGGTATTAACATGCACTTTTCGAACCAAGATTGTATCAGCACATGACTTATAATCAATCTTGAATCTAGAATAGACACAACATCCAGCCCCCAGCCGTTAATTCATCACTGTGAAGGGGAAAACTCATATTTCACTAATGATACATTTTTTGGCCACTCCAGGAATCGAATCTGGGACCCTTAGCCCAGTAGATAAACATTAACGACCGAGCTAAGGTGTCGGGTTGTGTGATTACATACGAGTAGTATCTGAACATGTGTAGGACACTCTGATAAAAATAAAATAAAGAGATGTTTGGGCCACCTTAAAAGCCTAAACGTTCTCGAGCACGGCCCAGGCCTTAAATCTTTCATTGTAAAGAGCAGATTCCTCTACAGGCTCGTTGGCCATTCCTTTGTTTCCTACCAGAAACAAACCTACAGTAGTTGACTCTTCTACAGGCTCGTTGGAGATTCCTTCGTTTCCTACTAGAAACAAAACTACAGTAGCTAACTCCTCTACAGGCTCGTTGGACATTCCTTTGTTTCCTACTAGAAACAAACCTACAGTAGTTGACTCTTCTACAGGCTCGTTGGAGATTCCTTCGTTTCCTACCAGAAACAAACCTACAGTAGTTGACTCTTCTACAGGCTCGTTGGACATTCCTTTGTTTCCTACTAGAAACAAACATACAGTAGTTGACTCTTCTACAGGCTCGTTGGAGATTCCTTCGTTTCCTACCAGAAACAAAGCTACAGTAGTTGACTCCTCTACAGGCTCGTTGGACATTCCTTTGTTTCCTACCAGAAACAAACCTACAGTAGTTGACTCCTCTACAGGCTCGTTGGACATTCCTTAGTTTCCTACCAGAAACAAACCTACAGTAGTTGACTCTTATACAGGCTCGTTGGACATTCCTTTGTTTCCTACCAGAAACAAACCTACAGTAGCCGACTCCTCTACAGACTCGTTGGACATTCCTTTGTTTCCTACCAGAAACAAACATACAGTAGCTGACTCCTCTACAGACTCGTTGAACATTCCTTTGTTTTCTACAAGAAACAAACATACAGTAGCTGACTGCTCTACAGACTCGTTGAACATTCCTTTGTTTCCTACCAGAAACAAACATACAGTAGCTGACTCCTCTACAGACTCGTTGAACATTCCTTTGTTTCCTACCAGAAACAAACATACAGTAACTGACTCCTCTACAGACTCGTTGAACATTCCTTTGTTTCCTACCAGAAACAAACATACAGTAGCTAACTCCTCTACAGGCTCGTTGGACATTCCTTTGTTTCCTACCAGAAACAAACCTACAGTAGCCGACTGAGCTCGCTTGGAAGTATTACCTAGCTCTGAAACACACGTCTAGAACTGTTCGTCTTCATTAGAGATCAGGCTTCTCTTGGTAGCACACTGAGACTAAGCTTAGCTTATTTTAACTTTATATATTCTGGGAAATATTTAAAGTCGGGAAGTAAATAGTTAAAAAAAAAAAAATAGCACCACATCTTACTGCCTGTTCAAATTAAACGCATATGCACTAATTACACTAATTAAGGTTAAATTTAGAGGAAGTGTACTATCATTTTCGCGGAGGGAGAGTGGAAATTCGTATCCACCCAAATGGGATTCAAACCCCCATTTTACTATCATCAGCAGTCTAGTGTATCGTGAAAGGGACGCCTTAGACCATGCGATCACCGAAGCAGGTAATTTAATATTATTTATACTCAATCACACAAACTCGAAATAGTTAAGTTGCTTTGTTATTTGGGAAACACGTTTAGAAATGGAAATGTAGCCGCATTTGAGTGGAATAAGAAACCATTCAAAAAATAAAAGGTCAACAACATACTCGGTTGAAGTTCGAACCCCGACCTCCCGTCACCTGTAGACTAAAACAGACGAGTTTGCTGTTAATAACGTTCTCCCCGATACTGAAGATGTCGGGTTATATTTCACAGAGACGACGTAATGCACATTACCAATAAAATACCACCAAGTTAGGTCTGTAGGCCCCAGGTCACACTTTCCTAGTCCTTTTCTAATGTACACTCGTGTTAAAACCTACCAATAACTTCAGTAGTAATACGGTCATAACCCCTCTCCACCCCCCATTGTCCCTAACACCACCAAGGTCCTAGTTTATTGTAAGAATGATGCCTTGAACAGTGAGGCCACTGTTGTGGGTAGTTATTATTCTGTCTACTCATCTGTTTTTAATTATTTAACAAATTACCCAATTGAAAGCTTAAAGTGTTTTGGATCTAATAAATACACAACTATTTTAGATACCAATCTTTGAAAAAAAAACTCAAGTTAATTTAAATAAAATATTTATCCTAAATTAATTTAATCGTCAAAGAAATGTCGATAAGATACTTTATAACCTATTGGTATTATAGATATTAGAAAAATACTGGAAATAACTATAAAACATTGAAATAATTCATACTACGTACCAAAACATACACATCTTTCTCGTCAAATAACTATAAAAAATTAACTAATATAATCATAAAATGGTTATAATAGTTTTAAACTACTTTTTAAAATAATCGAAATCATATTCCTTCCCCTTTAATTAATCAAATAATAAAGAAGTCAAATAATTGAGCTCAACCTAAATACACTTACCTCTTCTAAATAAACGTGTTGAGTTGAGTTGTTGGAACAATGAGGTCTCGCTATCAACTGACGGACTTGCTCTCTTGTGTGGACTAACTGCACAGGGCCCATTTGACTCTCCACTAGAGTGAAACTAGGCTGATTCTCTCTCACTGTCATTGGCTGAGTCTAAACCAGTGTTCTCTTGAATGCAAGTTTTCAAAGGAACTGTGTACTCTGAGTTATAAAGATAATTTGTTATGTGACATCTTACCTCTAGGGTTTTAATCACCCGACTGTTCAATCCACAGATTGATATAAAGTAGATATTTATTGACAAGTTGGGCAGTCCATCTTGATAGAAACAGGATTCTATCGTCTAAACTCTAAACCATCTTCCTAGATTGAGTTCTACATCAATTATTTTGAAGTAAATGTACTTAGTTGAAAGTCTGTACAAAGTTATTCTTATTTTTGATCTGTATGGTAAAATGGTTTAGTGGTTGTCGCTAGACCACGCGTGTTAAGTTGCTGTTGGTTGTGAAAATGTAGCTCTTTTAACCTCAGTTAACACAAGGCTGGTTACTGGAAATAAAACTTGATTGCCTAAGATTGATCTTTAAGCATGTTCAACCTATTAGGTCTCTCAATTCACAATTAGATTGGCATTCACAATCCCTACAAACAAATGGTAAAACAGTCTCGGTGGTCCCAGCAACTACATTAGTCCGAGGACATTAACTATCCAGGGTTGGAAAACCACACTAAATATAACTATGGTTGTTGGTAAATAAACACAGCGATATTTGAGTTAAAGTCGTATCCCACCCACATTGATGGTCACGTAGTTTAAAACGTTAGATCTGCGTTATCACCATTGACAAGGAGGCTGAGTTTCAAATCTCGGCCGGATTCATTGTGAGTCGTATTACATATTTTCCTAGACCCGCCTCGGTGGCGTAGTTGGCTAACGCGCTTGTCGTGTTGAGCCAGACTGCTGAGGACGGGGAGATCGAGGTTCGAATCTCGGTCGGGTGAACTGAGGGTGGTTTTTCCTAAATGGTTTTCCACTCTACCTCCACGCAAATGCGGGTTCACTTCCTCTAATTCAACCTTCCCAATTCCTAATCCATTAGAGTAATTAGTACTTAAAGCGTATAAACCGAACGGGTAGTAAGACGCGGTGCTAAGTATTATTATTATTATTTTCCTAGCACCACGTCTTACTACCCGTTTCGGTTATACGCTTATGTACTAATTATCCTAATGATTTTAGAGATGAAGGATATATTTAGAGGAAATGTACCTGAATTTGTGTGGAGGAAAAGTGGAAAACTATTTTAGAGAAACCATCTTCAGTACACCTGACCGAGATTAGAACCTTGTTCTTTCAATCATCGGCAGTCTAGTCTACTGTGAGAGTAGCGCCTTAGACTATGCGACCATCGAAGCGGGTCAAATGTCATTCATCACTGCAGTTTTCAACATTCTTTATTTATGCTGATGCAATTATTCTATACCAGCCTCCTCATTCGTTTACTGTAATTAAGTTTTTGCCATGGTATTGTAATAATATTTAAAAATTAATCAAATGTTGAGCTCCTGGTCTTTTGACAATTAATAAAAGTTAACGAGGCCGACAAAGAAACGCAGTATCCCGCCTCACCTCACAATCACCCTACCATCTCACAATCACCCTACCATCACACAATCACCCTACCATCACACAATCACCCTACCATCACACATCAGCCGAGAAGAGGTCCGAGTAATCAACAAAAGCTCAATCGATCTTTGCAAAAAGGCCATATGTCCAACTTTTTAATCTCTCATATCAAGAGGATATATTGTGAGTGTGAAAGATATCAATCTCGAGACTATGACGAATGTTTACGTTTCATGTGAACACGAACCTAAAAAAATGGATTCTACTTATTGTCTCTGTCTGTCTGTCTGTCTCTCCCTGGCCACGGATCCGAAACGGTTTGACTGATTTAGTTACAACTTGATATTTAGATTTTATATGATTATACCTAGGTACTCTATTTTGATCTTAGCCCTCAAATTAAGGGTAGTTTACAAATGAGTGTTTTTATTTTCAACTCAAAATATCTCGAAAATGTTTCCAACGATTTTGTTTAAAATGATTATCTCGGGATTGTATTGTTTGCAAAATAACACTGTATACTTGTTTTTGGGAGGAAAATTCTGTTATGGGTAGTTTACCGATGACATAAAAAAAATTGAATATATTAAAAGATGTCTCTAGCGATTTGGCTCAAAATGGGTTTCTGTTGAGTTGTTGGCATTATAAATAGTTGCATGGATTTGATTTTCTAAAGAAAAAATACAGTTGTCTAGTAGTAAACAAATGACTTGTTTTAATAACATTTTTTTTAAATAGCTCTAATGATTTGATTCAAAATTGGTATCGGAGGACTATTTTACACTATCAATAGTATTTATTTATCCAACATAAACTAATTTAATGGTAATTTACTTACGACAAATGATAGAAAATGGATTTTTTTAACTGACCTCAAAGATGAAATTCACTATGTAAATAGATTTCATGATAAATAAGAATACCGTTCTTTTTTATCTTTACAAACAAATAGATTTGGGTTAGTTTACTAATAATTAATTTCGAAGATTTGAATTTTGTTAAATATATTTTAGCAAATTGTTTTATAATTCATCTATAGTGTATATTGTGATCCACAAGATGATTTGTTTGTTTTTATGAGGAAAACACAATTAAAGATAGCCTACTTAAAACCAAATTTGAAAATGATATTTGAAATCATAATACACACACAACATGAGAAAGTCCCTCCAAAAGACTATTTCTGGAGCTCTGATTGCTTCTAACAAACGTTCCTTGGTCTCTTGTAAAACTTACACTCGTGGAAACATGGCCTTTTTGAAATGATACATTCAATTTACAAATGTAGGTGATAACATTGTAATAAGTGTTTATTTTCGTGAAATTGTCAGTCGTCTTGATAATTGAACTAATAGATCTAAAACCTTACTGAAGGGCAACTGTTCGATACTGTCCTCTAGCAGTGGTGTGTGTGTCCGAGCAACGTTTCTCAGTTGTCCGAGCTCTGAGTGCTCAGGGCTATCAGCAGGACTATCACCTTCTAGCTGAGGACCAGGGGCCCAGAACAACTACACTCTCAAGGTCATCTAGACCTTTATTCAGGTAGGTCATCACAGGTCAACATAGAATTGCCCATGTTCATGAATTTACGTTTTATTCTGCGAGTTTTAAAGAAATGCTTATAACGTTGAAACAAAAGCATTAATTCTTAAATAATTCTAACATTGTCTCAACATTATTATATTTTATCTTGAAGTTTTTTGTATAAATCAAATAGCCTACAACTCAGGCTATTTGGTTTAGTCACGAGAATGTCCTGTAGGAGTCTTCCTGCCAGGATGCAGATTAAAAACGTCCATGGAAGCAAATGTTTCTCTGAAATAGCAAGAAAAAAATAGTTTTGTAAATAAAGTCAATGTTTTAAAGGCGAATATAGTATAGTGAGTGTGTAAACTCGTCAGAAGAACATGAGAAGGTTTAGCAACAGGTAAACAAAAAACCTCGCAGGTTAAACTGCTCGTTTCCTTCCCTCTCTTTCTATTTCGTACATTGGTGTCGTATATTGTTTGACTGCTTAGGCGCGTCAAGTTAAGATGCAACCCGTTTCGAAAAATAGCCTCGAAATCTACTATGTCCCACCTCACACTTCAACAGGTTGATAACCTAAGCCTCCTGGCTCCTGTGTCTCCTCTCTAACTTCAACAGACATCTGGTCCAGTTCTTCAAACCCACCCAGTCCTATTTGGCCACAAGAATATCCAACTGTGTAACCTCCAAGAACTGGTCATTCCCTTTCAAACCCAGGCAATAAATTGCAACTGTAATTACCATGTGTCAGATAAGGAAGACTTGGAAAAGATCGACCTTTTTAGCAACAGTGATTCATCTGCTAGTTGATGGCGAACGTTTGTTTTAAAACACAGAACCTTGTTAGGATATTGACCCTAATGACAATATCTCGTCCTTCCTATCCGGGCTATCCGAGACTCAACATCAGATAGTTTAAGGTTACATGAAAGATACCGGATTACTTGTGAGGTGGTTTGATAGTTTTTAATATTGTTTTCTAAACGTGCGCGCGCACCTCGGAGCTCATACAACCGTCTCAAGGACAACTTCAGTCTCACTAGGAGGCTGGGGTTTGAATCCCAGTCTGAGTTATTGTTCGAGCGAATATCCCCGGAAGGGTTGTAAGATGAGGACCGAATGTTCTAGTAGTAAAATGGAGATAGGTTGGGACCTAGATTGTGATATAAACTCACATGATCGGGATCTGAACCCTTTTCGGCCGGGTAGGAGTCCAGCACTGACTTCTTGTTCAAATATCACACTAGTATTGGTCTGTCATTTTATTTAACTGGAATAATCGATTAATTAATTTGATTATCAAAGTTAGCATATTATTTTTGATTTGGTTTAGAAAACTAACTATTCCGCTCACCGATTTCGGTGGACGCGTGGTCTAAGGCGCGAATCTATCAATAGACTATATTTCCGATGACGGGAAGAAGGAGGCTAAAATCTCGGTTGGGTGTAATGAGGTGGACTGGATATAACATAGTAGCAATATTTCCCTGCATTTGTTTGGAATTATTATTTGGGTTGTTTGTAGTTGGGACCTGTCTACTGGAGAAACCGCTGATTGGTCCAAACAGTTCCATCCAGAGGTCTCAAGACAACCTTTTGACCCAATCGTGCACCGCCAGACTGAGGAGCTATCTTCACTCTCAGGTAAAGACAACCTTTTGATTCCAATCGTGCACCGCCAGACTGAGGAGCTATCTTCACTCTCAGGTAAAGACAACCTTTTGACCCAATCGTGCACCGCCAGACTGAGGAGCTATCTTCACTCTCAGGTAAAGACAACCTTTTGACCCAATCGTGCACCGCCAGACTGAGGTGTTATCTTCACTCTCAGGTAAAGACAACACAATACAACGCTTTGGGGCGCTGTCAGATATCTAACAAATGAAATAATACAATGCCAATTGGGTAGGGAAGAGGAAGGAAGCGGCTTAGAGGTAATCTACCAGCATTTGCGTGTAAGGAGAAGGGGAAACCCTTTAGGAAAAAACACCCTTAGGAGACCTGACCTGGTTTTGAACCCCAGGCCAGTCTAACGCGAGAGTGACGCCCTAGACTATTTGGCCACTGAAGCGGGTAATAATGTTAGTTCCTAATACTTTTACACTCTTCAATGTCTCTTTCTTGTTAATGATTTTTATTTTTGGGTTTAAGGTGTATGCAGATATAATGAATTTGAGACATAAATACAAAGGATGAAGCACACAAAGCGCTACAAATTAAGATCCCCCAAAATAACTGGTTTTGGAAATCAACATTTCAAGTAAATCGTGTTTGTTATTGGTGTTTTAGGTATAAACGATAATGTCGTTAAATAATATTTATTCTGCTATTGTTTTATAGCTGATACTTAGACGAATAAAACTACCTGTATCGCAAGCTCCTTCAAACTTCCCCAAGGTCAGAAGACTAGGTTTAGTTAGGTTGGGTTTATTTATAACTCTTAACATAATGCTTTTAATCCAAGTTAAGCTTTTATTAGATAGTACAATAATTGCCAGTTCGTGAAATGGGCAGTTTCATATGCAAATATATAATATATATGTACAATATTGTAAATGAATGTGTTTTACAAACGTAGATGGATTGTAGAGGATACAAAGATTGACATTTAGTTAAAATATGATCTAGTCTGGAAAGCCTCTCATATCCCATTCGACACTGGTAGTATCGTAGATGGAGTACTACTGCGTTATAGCTCACCTTACCAATAGTTAAAAGTAACCATTGCCCATTATTATATTCTCTACATCCCCTACACATTCATTTACAACAATTATATGTGTATGTCCTCGTGAATATATGGACATTTTTGTTGCAGGAGCAAAACCTGTCTCAGGACGGAAAGGAAAAAGACATCGTAGCAAAAATAAAAACAGACACGCCCATATTAATTCTAGAAATTTCGGTCAGATCTCAGAGAAACCTTCTAAGATTATCCGAACAGGATTCGAACCGCATAAGGAACGAAATGAATCCATAACGAACGACAAGTTACGCGAAACAACCCACCAAGCTGATAAAACAAATTCCAAGAAAAACCAAAGAAAATTAAATAGGATAATCAAAGATAAGAGAAAAGAAGAAAGAAGACGTAAGAAAAAAATTAGAGACGAGAAACTAAAACGTAGACGAGAAATGAACAAAATTAAGGAAGATGCCAGAGTTAGTAACACATTGAATGGGGTTCAAGAAACAAACTATGATCCTAGACAAAATAAAAACAGCCTAGAAACAGCGGTTAGCTCGGATAATTTGGTTGAAAACGGGCTCTTCAGACCAAACACTCATCGAGGTCTCAACAAAGAAAAGAACAAAATGAGAAAACCACCAATTACTTCCACGGAAAGCAGTGATTCAAAAGTAATTCGAACGCGGCAGACCACGCCATTGAATACTAATTTTATATATAGCGCCAACATATCGGACTCCCCTATTCATAGACAAAATGAGGCAACCACTGCCAGCCATGTTTATGAGGAGAGAGATAGGTTGACTACAAGAGTAAGTTCCTATCTCGCTGACCTAACCACAGAGAGTCATCTGTTTGAACAGAACCCAATTGGAACGAGCGGTTCATTCATTGTTAGTGGACCAACATCAACATCGAATACACATAGAGGAGATTTAGAAGAACGAGTCATTCTCGAATATGAAGGAATCAAATCGATCACTGAACCGAATGTTCCTAACCTCAACTATGGGCATAAAAACGAAAAATCTCAAGAATCAACAACTGAACGACTTAAAACTCTGAGCCAAGAAATTACCACTGAGACATTGTCTTCACCTGTTGATAGGGCCACGGAGATGATTGACAACGCACTGATAACATCACTCAAATCTCACGAACTGCGTACTACAAGTAGAGAAACACTAGGAAAGGAAATCAATGAAAATAGTATTTCTGGCTTCGATCAAGTTGTCCAAGAAAATAAAAACAGCTCAATGAAAATGTCTAGGAAAGGAGACTTATCTTGTCTTATAGGATCGTTTGTTTCTGCACCACGAGTTGAGAACGCTCAAGTTAAATACGTTAGGTAAGTTGAAAGCTTTATTTGGCAACTTAAATATCCATGGCGTAGTATAGTGCCAAATTTTGAAACACAAATCTTGAACTAGTGAGTTTTATAGGTAATTGTAACTGTAATATTGTCAGAACATGATTTCTTAGCAGTTACTATTCGTCAGATACCTGTTGACGTGATCCATCTTGCAGGGTCCCCCAAGCATCTGGGTCCACGGTGCGTAGTTTCTTGGGAGCGGAATACGAGTGTGAGCCAGGATACAGACTACAGCCTGTCACAGCTTACAAGGTGGTTTGTCGGCGTCGCAGCTGGGAAGGCATCCCGCCCCGGTGTGTTCCTACCATCGAGGGAGGTCAGGAGGCGACCAGGAACATCAGCAACAACTTCGCGTGTGAGAGACTGAGGTGGAGGTGCGACCAGATTTGCCAGGAGGTGGAGGATAAACCAGTGTGTTCCTGCTATCGAGGATTCAGACTGCAAGGATCAAACTGCGTGGGTAAGACAACACCGTCTGGGTAGTTCCGTTTCAACAGCGAACTACTGATATTTTAGTCAGGTGATCATGATAACGTGCTGATTAGTACCAGGATGACGCGATTTACCGGGGATTCACATGTTTTATTTTGTCCACTCTGCATGTAACATCCAATCAGAGTATTAATATAAATCTGTGTTTAATTACCATCTAAAACAACACAGTGACAGCAAAACGGGCTACCTATAGTTTTGTAATTCAGAAATATATTACTAATCTTAGAATCGTATCTATGGTTTTTTTTAACATGTAGGAGACAAGAAGATGAGTAATATAATGTATCATGCTTGATAGCTCATTAACTAAAACATATATAAAAAATAAACAGAGTAGAGACTCGATAGTCCGAGGTTCCAAGCAGTTTGAGGTAGGAACACGCCATTGTAAGTTACATATGATGAAGGATACTTGGTTGCGTGGATAAACAAAGATCACAAATAATTGGAAACACTTGATACTGTTTTTAAATTCTAAAAATACCTAGTACTTAGGCTTAAGTTTTCTTAGAACCGCGTCTTAATACCCGTCTGGGTTATACTTCATAAGCTCGAGTCTCAAATTTACGAAATTATGATTGTACTAAGTAGCTTACAAATGTTCTTTAATTACTATTTAAACTTTAACACTGAAGTATTTCACATTTCCGGCAACTCCGTGTGATTCGATTTTTCATTATTTCGTCTAGAGGAGGGTCCCGTTCACTTCAACCTATAAATACTCTAAACAATTGTAACGTTCGAGAGAAATGAATTGTTCACATCAATATCGTGAAATATCTTGCAGGTTATTGTCCCAGTATGAGAGATATTACACGTGGTTTGTGTTCCAGACGTGGATGAGTGTGTGATCAACAACGGAGGCTGTGAGGATCTGTGTATCAACTCGCCCGGCTCTTACCATTGCCAATGCCCAAAAGGGCTCAGACTTTCCGTCAATGGTAAAACCTGTCTGGGTGAGTGAGTACAACTTAACGCACATCATTCTGAACTATTACTAGTTTGATCACTTTACTTATAGTACAGGGATTACAGGTATATTATGTGCAGGATAATCTCCTCTCTTGCAGATATTAACGAGTGTCTCTTGAGGAACGGACACGGCCCCTGTCAGGACACGTGTACTAACCTACACGGAGGATACACGTGTAGCTGTGACGGTATCCCTGGCACCCAACTGGCGGCGGACAATCACACATGTGAGGACGTGGACGAGTGCTCAGGGGGCACGGCGGGGTGCTCTCACACGTGTCTCAACACCCTGGGCAGAGTATTCTGTCTGTGTCCACCCGGCTGGGAGTTGGGAGCAGACTGGAAGACTTGTCAAGGTCACTAAAATATCTCAACGAACAATAATAGCTATTTTTGGTTGGTTTTACACCAGCTCTTAGTCCTCGTTTGGATTATAGGCATACATTAATTACGATAACAGAAAAAGGGATAAAAAAGTTACTGTTTTAGAGTTGTACATTGTTTAGGTAAAATCACCCTCAGTACGCTCAACAGGAATTCGAATCCCGATCTCTTCGGAACCATAAAGCCAATCTAATAAGAGAGTGACTTGTTAGACCATGCGACCACTGGTAAGGATCATATTGATTCTTTAAATGTGTTTTAATGTTACGAGGTTCTGTAGTCAGCCATCAAGGGCTCAATCCACCTCATTTTAACCGGGCTTTCAGCCTGGTTTCTCGCTAGGAAATGCTGACAACAGTTTTATGGTCAGCTCCTCTAGTTTATTTGCTTATAAAATAATCATAACAACCTCGCAACGTTCGTTTTATCATTCGCAACTCACAACATACAATACTAGACAAACACGCCTTCAAATTGAGGTCGTGTGGCTTACACTTCAATGTGTTAAAGATATTTTAAATTTGGTTTAGCAACAGATACCCTTGCTAACAATAACTCTTATTTAAAGATAGGGTATTTAAGGCATGAATAATGTGGTATTATCCTATATTAGGTTACAAGTTTCAACAAACATTATGAAAGCTACGCTATATTTAATAGGGTTTAGGTAATTACTGTCGAAAGAAATCTCATTATGTTTTAAATATATATTTATTTAAATTAACTTTTAATAAAGTGTAATTGCTTCATGAATTTTGTCCTTGTGTTGTAGATATTGATGAATGTCAGGATGAAGAGCTGCAGACAGAACGCTGTGGAACTGGCTGTGTGAATACTATCGGGTCTTACCATTGCACAAGTCTGGGAGATGAACAATCTGATGACGGCATCACAGAACAGGTATCTAGCTAGCTCTGTATGTGCAGAGATTATACCTGCAGAAATCTGGGCGATAAACCAAGGACTGCATCACAGTTAACATATCACCTAAGGGAACTGTGCTGGTTTCAATAAAATAAGAGTTAGTCCCCTCATAGGCTTGGGTGATGCACTATCCTCCAACTTTGGGACTGAATGTGTCAGTAAATGTGTTTTGATGCCAATACAATACAGAGCTGAACGATGCTCTGCCTTTAACAAAGAGGACGTCAGCACAGATTAGGAATAGCCCATTAATGAAGGAAAGATATAATATTCTCAAGAATAGTTATTTATTTTTCATGTTAGTATCGGTTTTTTGTCATTATTATTTTGATGATTTTATCTCAACAAAGATTCCTTAACTCCAATTCCTATTTCCTGTCGCAATTATCGACACCAATTTTGTTGGTGGTCAGAATATGTGGCTATTAATGGAACAAGACCCTCCCCCCTTCATCTCCTTCCTAATAGCCTACCATGAGTTAAATATAACAATAAATTAAATTGTGATGTATCGTGAATATCGATTTAATGCAGGCAATACATCGCGCCTTGAATCTCCCAGAGTATTTAGGAGTCAGACTAAACAGACACAAAGCACAGGGGAAACTCTTCAAATGCAGGAACAGGGGAAAGTCACTTGGGGTTAAATTTGAGCCGTAGGGGGGGTATGATTCATTTGTTCCCAGCCAAATAACGCGATGAGCTCTCGAGTCCTGTGCCCGAGCATTATCGTGAAGCAACACAACATAACACCGCGACTGAGCAAGCCTCGTCTTTGCTGATGGATCGCGTGACGCAATTTCTTCAAGTTCTCACAATAAGATGTAACATTTATTTCTGTGCCACGTGGCATGAAATCAACAAGCTAAATTCCTTTTCTGCCCCAATAAACATTGCACAAGATCTTGCAGCCCCCACCAATAAAGGGGAGCGCGCAAGATGTAAACAAGATAGCAGTCAATCAAGGTGAGTCTGTAGTCTAAAAGGGCAATAGTCTGAGATCAAACTTTCACACTCAGAGACATGCAACTCTCATGGTTGTGGTAAAAACCAACAGAAGCTAAGCGCAGTCCTCCGTAATAATGAATCATGTACGGTATATTATTTTAAACTATGGATGTTCCTATATTGAGAGATTATATTTTAGTTTACTCATAAAGAAAAGGGCAAGACCGATTTCAAGGAATGATCAAGGAGATATAAAATTAATGCTGTCTTTAATTGAGAAGCAATAATATTTGAAAGCACATTAGTACAATAAACACCAACAAAAATATAAAATGAACAGGACAGTTAATCTTTGAGAAATACGTATCCCCATACGATGTATGGCAAGGTATAACTCTAGCCTGGGAGAAATATAATTCTATTTAAAAATATTATTATGATAAAATAAGCAATAGAAGCCTCACCTTCCATTTATATAAGATAAATGATTTAAATAGGAAAAAATATTCCTTTCCTAAAATATACACAATATTCACACAGGCCTAATTCAAATAGGTTAAACAAAATCAAAAAGTTAATACGCTAACATACATGTGCACCACGCACGAAACCACATGACCAGAAATCTAAAGGGCAAATCGATTACTAACCACAAAATACTGCCAACTCTCATCATTTTGAGCAATAGCATTTTTGAGAAAAATGTTAAGTTTCCTCAAATATACTAACACGGAGTAATTGCAAACTCGTTGAATTACAATAGCTTTAACTATCTTACTATAATAAAAAGTAAGTTTCTTAAATGCCCAAAAATATAATTTATAAAAAATCATTGATAGATGAACTTTGCTAACTTTTAACAAAAAGTGTAGCATGAATGCTACGAGCTTATCCAAGCAGATAATTCCCCAATAGTGCTGGTTTAAAGCCTCAATAACCTTCATATTTAGGGTTAGTTCCAGAGAGAGGGGTGTTAAGAAAAATCTGACAACAGACCATATTTCACATTCGTGGGTACCCTCAATTGTCGTAAACAAACACTGATCCCGTAATGGTGCCCGACCGAGGTAAGCAAATGTATGAAGGAGCTCAGGGCGTATGCGTGCAGCGATGACCGAAGCGCTCTCGCGGTTATATTTGGAAACGATACTTACTTTCCGAACACGCCTCGTATTTTCTCTCCCCAAATGGGTCAAATATTATCTCCTTGTATTTAAGTATTTTTATTCAATTGGAAATACCCATATTTTGCAGAATACAAACCAGGACTTGTAAACTAATTTTTAGTTTTATTAGAGATATTAACAATTTAACCAAATTTAAACATAAGCCGTAAAAAAGGAAAATATTCTAAATATTTGTATGAATAATAGAACAAAATAGAAACAGATAGTAAAATTATATTATAGTATTTTTTTCCTGGTGAATAGTTGTAAAAATAATACTGAACATGTTTTTTTTTCTTGAAGGAATCTGTAAGAAAGGAAGTCAAATCCAAATCTCAGTCTACTGCGTATGTATCCCAAACAACCCCTCTGGCGTCAACAACCCCTCTACTGATAACAACCCCTCTAACGACAACCCCACTGATAACAACTCCTACAACAACAACCCCTCCGACGACAACCCCTCCGACCACCCGTCCTACAACAACAACCCCTCTGGCGTCAACAACCCCTCTGATAACAACCTCTCCTACAACAACCCCCCCGACAACAACCCCTCCAACGCCCCTCAGCACAACGACAGAGAGGGAGCATGTCCCTTGTTCCCCGGGGTTCACAGCCAGCCCTGCAGGGACCTGCGAGGATGTTGATGAGTGTTCTTCATACAATGGAGGCTGCTCCCATTCTTGCCACAACACGTTGGGAGGATCCTACTGCCTGTGTCCTCCACATCTGATGCTGGCCACGGACTGGAGGACTTGCCATGGTACCTACCATAATCTCACTTATGAACACTTGACAATTCTTCTAGGAACGTGAACATGAACATTGGTAGAGTAACTCGGCCCTAACCCACATCGGTGGACACATGGTCTAGGGCGGGCACACAAACAGAAGTACAACTTCGCGCGCTGAACACACCTTTAGACGTAACCACCGGTGTCAAAGATATCGAGGTTCGAGTCCCGGTCGGGTTTTATCACACCTAGTGTTTGTTGCTATTTCAGAAATGTCGACTGAACCTCCGACCACCCTCGTCCCGGTCACGTGTCCTCCGGGTTTCGACATCCCCGACACTGGCGAACGGTGCGCGGACGTTAACGAGTGTGCGCAGAACAACGGGGGCTGTGCGCAGTATTGCAGTAACTCCAGGGGCAGCTTCCGGTGTTCGTGCCGACTGGGGTATGCGCTGGATGTGGACGGCAGATCTTGTATAGGTAAGCTTACCTTGCTTGTTCCACTATGGCCATGGTTGGTTCTGTCAAGGCACGTCTATACAGCTCTTACAAACTCTCCCAACCTCTCGACAGATCTATAAAACTGTCAGGTATCGCACAATACCTGTTTGTATTGTCAATCATAGGTGGACCTACCTACAAACAATATAAATAGTAAGGTTTTTGTCCGTAGTTAGAACATAAGGAAGGGGCTCGACTAGACGTACGTTCATGGTGTTTTTCAAAATGAACCTCCACCCCACCCCATCCTACCCTCGGTGATGGGCTAATTTAGGTGGAACAATACACACATAAATCTAAATATATAATAAATAACAATATGAGGATAAGTTTAAATAACAATGATTTCCTGACCGTGCAAACTCACATGATACAGAAAACATTATATAGGTGAACAATCTCAATGAGTACGGTCTATAGTCTTGACTGTGTCAATAAGATATCTGGCTAGGCACAGACCTAGGTATTAAATGCGTGAAGGTCAAACTTAACCTCATTAGGAACAATCCGTTAGCAGGGTACAAGGTACACACGTACGTATCACGGTACGGGGCAGATTCAAGTTCTGTTTCCCAGAGCGACAACTGTATTGCAGCAAAGAAAAATACACAGAGGAAAAGAAAGATGAAAAATAATGCCAGAAGGGGAGAAGCGGCCCACAGGTTGAAACCCCAACTGGAGTCCAATATAAACAAAATACCTAACTAGGCATCAATCCAAGACCCTCGTATTATCAGAACCATCGTCCTCCCAACAAGCTACCACTGCACCATCCATGATGTTCTGGAAGGTCAGCTCGGCCTAGTGGACTGGCCAGTCTTTCCGGAAACTCTGGCCAGTCGAGTGGTATATTATTGAGTGCCGCGGGGGCCGGGATCTTCCCATCAAGTCCCCACGATGTTAGTATGTAACACAGGACTAGTATGTAGATAACACGTGTGTTAGTATGTAACACAGGACTAGTATGTAGATAACACGTGTGTTAGTATGTAACACAGGACTAGTATGTAGATAACACGTGTGTTTAGTTGCTTCAGTCTTTCTTTGTAACCCAATAGGGATGGACAGGTTTAGCCCGTTACAAAAAGTACTACAAACATTTGAAAAATATAATTTTGGAGGAAAATATATTTTCCATTTGTAAGATTTAATAAATTCCCTAGGGATTTCTCACGCTCTATCCTAGCAACCTGGTTGGTCTCGGAATACTATTATTATCAGTCATGTGACCCATCTTGAGATTTACTTCTAAGAACCGGAACTGCCCCATTCTGATCCTTGGTTTGTACAGTTCCGGGAACTGAACCAGGGCTTATTTGATGTGTAATTTAGAATAGTCACTGTAATGGGATCTAACACTCACTTTTGGGGGGAAATGTGAGACCTGGGACAATTGCCCTCTTTGCACACCCCAGACGTGGCCTTTTTACAACTCTCGCCTCTTATTCGTGTGAGCTTGTACTTAAACCTTGTTGAAAACTAGTACTGAATTACGTACAGGTTTTACTGCTTTGGTTAAAAAAAAGACCACGGGGATTTTAGTAACTGTTTGGGTTGTACGCCAATGTACTAATTACTCTAATGAGTTATTGATTAGGAAGGTTGGAGGGAGAGTGGAAAACCATTAAGGAAAATCTCTCTCAGTATACCCGAAAGGGTTCAAATCCCAACCTCCCTGTCATGGTTAGTTGAGCGCAGGGGTGTTCAACCTAAGGTCCAAAGTTTGTGTCCCTTGTTGGCTCGCAATACTCCCCCCACATTGTTAGGATTGACATCCCGAGTGTCTCAGGGGGACGGGGGTAGTATTCTCTCTTTGCTAGTTCACCTCACCAACGGGACAAGGCGTTTTGAAAATGTTCTTACAAACAGTCCGTCTCTCATATCCAGAATATTTTACAAAATACGAATATATTCTATCTTGGCCCTATTTGATAATATCCATCAAAAGTGACAACTTCAGGCCACATGACTTGACGTATAAATACATGAAAATATAGCTAGTGTATTTGATAGCAATCAGATGAGTACCCTCCTATGAGAATTGAACCTGCCCGGAAATTTGTTTTTACAGAAAGTTATATTCGCGTCACACAAACTTGTAGCAATATCAACGTATGGACGCTACTGGTTTCTCAAGGTCAATAAAATAAGTAGGTTGTTTATATAGGCGTGTCTGGACTACATCAAGTTGGTGGTACTAACGTACTAATGTACTAATCGTACATCCTTTCCATGTCCTGATGAGACGAGGTGATGATAGTGATTATGAGGGGGTGGACCAGTGGAAACTCTTAATCTAGCTCAACCCTAATTAGCCAGACCTTGGTGAACTTTGAGGTGGTAATTTTGCCTTTCGATAAAAAAAAATACGCAAGGTACCAGCCGGTAATCAAACCCGGGACCTCTAGATGGGTATCCAGGAATAAGTGATTTGAATCTATTTAAAAAGAAATGGTACTGAAATGTATATTTTCACAAAACTCACTTGGGTTTACCAAGTTATTTCCCCTGATCACCTCCAAACAACCCACTAACGTGTAAACCGCACGATATTGGTATTACTAGTTTTAAAAGTATCCTACTGTTTTACTTTATGGAGAATATGTGGTATTTGAAATTCTGGCAACCTCCAAATCTGGCTCCTTGGGCAAAAGCTCCTAGTTCAACTGCAGCTGCAGATGCGTCGCACTATTTTTAGCCGCCATTGTAACTTGTTGCAAACTTAGGAGTGACGATATGTTTTGGTTTGGACGTAGCTACGTGACTACATGTTTTCTTAGACATTGTTGTTTACATTCTTGGACAGGGAGGAATTTTTATTCATGGCTTCCAACCGAATTTTACGTACAAAGGTCTACCAACCTATAAATGCCAATAAAATGATTACTAATACGTGTAGTAAAATGCTATCAACGCGGAACATTAAAAATATGTTTGTTTTTTATTTTCTAAAGAGGTTCTTGTCAACTGTCAGTCAATTCGTCTGAGGCTTCCCCATACCTGCTCAGGTTATCCGCCTATAATGGGTTGGGATGAGGAAGGAAGAATTTAAGAGGCAATGCACCCGCATTTACGTGAAGGGTTGTTATGAAACAATTCATTAAAAAGCTAGCATCTTGCGGATTGGCACCAGACGATGTGTGAACATTTATTGGGTTCTAGTTTTTATTCAAACAAAATTTAAATTATTTGTACACCTTGCTTTTATAATGCAAATAAGTAAAAGTATTAGAACTTAAACTTTGACTTTTTTAATCCACTAAATTTTGCGTTAAACTTAACAGTGCAGTTGGTAGCATTCCTGTATAATGAGCTAAGGGGCCTGGGTTCAATATCTGGGGTGGTTGAAAAATGTATCATTAGTGAAATGTGGGTTTCCCCTTTAACAGTGGTGGAGTTATGGCTGGGGACTGGATGTTGTGTCTTTCTAGACTTAAGTTAATCTATAAGTCGTGTGCTGATATAATCAGTCTGTTTAGAAAGTTCACGTTAAATACCGCCAGTAATAATAAGTATTGTCCCCGCCAGAAGCGGCCGTCGCCGCGGTCTGTCCACCCCTGGACACTCCGCCACACGGATACCTGTTGTGTCACAGACAACTCATCAGGGCAGCTCGCAGAGGTCGCAGGAGGGTGGTGAACCACGCCGGGACGGTGTGCGAGCTCAAGTGTCCTCACGGATCCAGACTTAGAGGGGTGTACCGTAAGACTTGCCACAAGGGAGGATACTGGGTCGGCCCAGACGTCGGCTACTGTTTGCGTGAGTACAATACCAGGGGCAAAGGGCAACGCAGGATACTGTGTGGGTACAATAAGGATACTGTTTTGGACCCCTCTCATATATTTAAAAAGTCATGGATGAAGGATATTTTTCTAAGTACTGTATGTAAAATTTCCTTTTAATACTTCATCCATGGATAATCACAGGCTTTTAGAAACAATTTCAATATGTATTTCTTAGTAAAGATCAACTCCGTTGTATTATATAAACTATGGTACGTGCTGGCTCCCTCTACCCAATAGGAAGCCAGCCTTCACATCAGGTTACTAGTAGTTCTCCTATCAGTTAGTTTTAACACTGGTGACAAGGGGTACAAGAGGCAAGGGGTAGGTAATATATATAAGAAACTTGTGCCTATGAATCCATATAGTGATACAAAGAAAAACAGTTTGATTCATGACGCGGCTCGTTAAAACAGTGCCAGTGATATAGTGCAGCAGTAACATAAATCTACATAGCACTTACAATCAGATCACATCACCGCGTACAAGTGCGCACTAAAGCATGTATGCGTCATCATCATAAGACCCACATATCGTTAATAGTGCTCAATCACAGGGAAATATCTCAAAATAAAACAATATCACACTTTAATTGGAGCCGTATCGTGGGTCAATATCAAATATCATAGTATGTGTGTAGACAATACTTGTTACTATATTGTTAGTTACTTCGTCTGGTGCTTGGGATATCCTGTGACGTTGCTCTTGTTTTAAAGACTGTTCTATCGCCATATTGTACTTATGTAGGTTTTCAGTGTCTAGTTCAACTAAATGTAACAATGTCAATTACCGAAGCGAGTGGTTTGTAAGAAGTAAAGTTATGTCTGTGATGGTTCCCGATAGCCTCTCCTCATTGGAGCTTGAACAACTTCATTCCTCTGCTACGACCGCTGCGCTATCTGAGAGGCTGGATCCCGTATTACAACTTGCCTAAAAACTACCGTAACTACATTCACGTGTCCTACGGTAAGAAGTGCACGTGCTACCAACGGTTGCGTCTGATTGTCTGCCTGCTTGCTTGTATGTCTGTTTACCTGCTTGCCTGTATGTCTGTTTACCTGCTTGCTTGTATGTCTGTTTACCTGCTTGCTTGTATGTCTGTTTACCTGCCTGCTTGTATGTCTGTCTAACTGCCTGTATGTCTGCTTGCTTGAATGTCTGTCTTTTTGTCTGCATGTATGTATGTCTGCCTGTCTGTCTGTCCGGATGTGTGTCTGTGACTAAACTACACTCGAGTGAACAGCTGTGTAAAGAGAGAAAGTGCTAGTGAATACTTCACAAGAGTTGACCCGTACCGGTGGGCACGCAGACCAAGATGTCAGTCTCGTCTCGTTTGGCTTTCCTATTACGGGGAAGGTTTGGTTTCGAATCTCGACCAAGTTAACTGGGGTATTTTCCAAGAAAACGTGGATACATACTTTGTTAATTTCAACCTTAGTCCGTCAGTGTTTGAAACTGAATGACAACTTCAATCTAAATATCCTCGCCATAATAGTCTCACAATAGGAGGGACAGGTCACGTGTGTCATTCACAGAGCTCTATTGTTGCGTCGTCACACCGGTTGTTACACGGTATAAGACTTCGGGTTCGCAGTAGACAGAGTTATTGGTGGTGGAAAGATTGAGGTTCGATTCTCAGATGCATCAAAACATTCAATATAAGGTAAAAAAAAACGTATAAAAAGATAACTAAACCAGGGGGTTTCCCGTCCTGAGTGTTTTAATAACCTTTTTTAGTAAAACATTGCCTTAATTAGTCCTAACAAATCTAAGTACAATAAATATAATATAATATAATATATAAAACAGCTTATAAACATAAATATAGCCACTGCACCTAATTGGAATTGAACCTTGGCCTTCCAGAGTGCAGGTACTACGCCGATACCCCCTGTGTTTTAGGGTAGAGTGGTTAGAACAGTTATATCTGAAAGAACAACATCAAATGGCGGCATTTAATATTAGTAACACTTGATTTAAATGAACATTAGTTTGATTAATATGACATTTGCTTCCAAAGATGCTTTTAAACACGTGTTTAATATGTTTTCCAGATCAATTGAATGACAACTGAGCAGTGGTAGAATCTCTCCAGGACTCGGAAACATCTTGTTTGTATTATTTACCAGCTCACTCTCAAACCTATCGTGACTTGTTTCAGAATTCAAGAAACCAACAATTGAATGTCCGGCCAACATAACAACAGATCTGCTGCCCGAGGAGAGAACTACTTTTGTTGCGTTCACACAACCAGTGACAGATATCAACTGGTTCAGGTGGGAAATTGTTTCATGTAGGTAACTGTTTGTGTTTGGCCAAGATGGGTCTGGGACCTCTAACCATAGTGGTCTAAATGCACACTAATAACTGTGCTGGGTGTGCAGGGACCCAGCAGTGTACTGGGTGTGCAGGGACTCAGCAGCGTACATCTTGTCCACAGGCATGTGGTGGCGGAGCCCATGTGGGGAAAGTTACTAGAGGCGGAGCTCCCGGAGGGGGTGTGGCCGGTAAAGTTCACAGCAAGACACCCCATCTCTCACCTGTCCGCGTCCTGCACCCTCGTCATCAGCGTCCTCAGTAGACACACATGGCACGTGTGATCCTCCCTCCCAACGTCACACCTTCTGTTGTTATTGTGTCAAAGCACATCTTAGTGTGTCCATGACTCGGCTCAGTGAGTCAGCTCAGAGCAATCCGTCACTCTATTTAACCTAATTAACCACAGCCTCGTTCAAGAATAATAAATGTTAGTACCGTGCATTGATCGTGGCGATATTGCGCTTGTGACGGAATACTTAGCGACAGTTAACAAGATGAGAACGATGTTCCTATAATATAATACGACGTATGACGATCTCTGTAGTTCTAAATGGACGTCAGTAACCGTCTTTACGAGGACAAACGTTCCCAGACAAGTTACTATCTTTTAAAACTTGTTTAGTTAAACAATGTCGCATCTAATAAAACATAGTGTTCACGTTTTTGCTATAATCGAGAGGGGCACAATAATAAAATTATAATTTGACGGTTATAATCATTATCTTAAGAAATTAACTTTTTATCACAGTATTTATCGTAATTACTGTAAATTGACAACACAATATATTTTTCTCTGTCAATTAAGCAGTTCATCATATTAAATATTAATTAATTGTGAGTCTTGTATAGATTTGACCTAATGAATACGTCAAAGATTCGTTTTACCCTAAATGTAATCTGTTTAACATCCTAAGACAGTGGTGGCTCGTGTATAGGCACTGCGGAACTGCAGCACCCCCTATTTCCACTTGATATTATCGATAACATTTAATATAATGAGTAATGAGTCCTTTTTTCTTTATTTCTTTCTTTATTTTTGTAGTACAATATATATTCCTTAAGCTTAATGTCAATACTTCAGTAGCCATCCCCCAGTTTATGAAAAATATACAAAAATCTTTGTATGGAACTGTGCGCTTCACAGTGCCAGCGACGTGGTGTTTGACTGTTGTGCGCATGCGCACATAGGAGGGGGTGGGGAGGAAGGCGGGACTGTCAAGTAGAGAGAGCACTGTTGCTCTCGCAGTGCCGGCTCTGGTGTGATGGTGGAAGGAAGTTTTTTTTTACTCAACGTGTTTTGTGCTTAAAAACCGTGTACCATATTCTTGAATGTGATAAAGTGTAGAATTAGATTATTATTCTGCTTCCAGCTATTCTATTTGATTCATTTTTTGTCGGTGCTTTTATTTAACAGAAAGATTAAATGCACTTGCAGTACTTTCAATGGAGAAAATTATTGAACTTTTTGCGCAAATTAAAACAAAAAGAATGGATTTCATTTTTATATGAATAGATCAAGTTTGAACTTAAACAATTTAAGTTAAAGTAAATAAAAAATGTTTTTTTTNTTTTTTTTTTTTTTTGTTAAGATTTTATCAAGTTCCTGAATAAATTTTCTTTTTAAACATGTTTTGTTCTTTCACACAATTTTAAAACAAAGGGTAAAAAATGTCTGGAGAATCACCTCCACTAATTTTAGCTATGAGCCGCCACTGTCCTAAAATAAATAAAACTATCAAATCAATTTGTAAACCATCTCCATTTTGTCAAGGATTATATTTCAAATAAAATAACAAATTTTTTGTTCGTACGATTGCGAAGTGGTTCAACAATCGCTAATTGTCTGGAAGTGGACCAAACCAACATGTTGTGTTCAATAACCTTCAACATTAATCTGGTGGCTAAACATTTTGATTGAAGATCATTATTGAAGATACCAAGATGTGTTCTTCGTGTCGTGGATCTCTTTTCAACGAATTTGGGAGAATAATTTACTTTAAGTAAATTGAAAACTAACTAACATGTAAGAATGTTTGTGTTCGATCGTTAGTTTGTAATATTTCTATATTTGTTGGTTAACTAACCAGGACAGTTATTATTGCTCCAACATGCTATGAAACCTACAACATTGTCACCGCGCATCAGTAAATACAACAATGTGAGTATTATCACAAACAAATTCAGCAAATATAAGATAAAGTTATCTTTACTCGAGTTTATCTGAGTCTAGACAATAAACTCGAATTGCCTCAACTGACGTCACTGTCATGTGAGGCAAGTGCAATAATGAACACTACAGTTGTGTTCCACTCTAATAATACAAACTATTAATGAACTAGCTCTTCTGTCTTCTCTGTAATATTAATTCAACAGTTCACAGATATTTAAATGCAGACACAATTCTCAAAATGGGCCGACATTTGTAAAATTCGTTGATCTGCTTCACATAATATCCGCAAGCTGCGCTTCAAAAACATGTCCATCTAGTATTTAATATTTGTACAAAACTACAACACTAATTAGGAGACTGGTGGCGCTCTCAACTTGGAAACAAAACCAAGATTAGGATTCAACAGAATAAATAAACATAACAACAGACTCTTGATAAAAACAATCAAAAGTTGAAAGTTTGATGTAGTCTACTTTTATTTATAATTTATTGTGTACATATTTTGTAATGTATTATTGTTTTATTGTGTTTTCCTTTATTTCATCTTTATAATAAAAATGTAGTTTTAGTAAATACAAATGGTAGATTATTTTGACATTAAAAATAACTATATTCAATGTTAAGTTTGGTAATTTTATTTGTTAGTTTAGGACCATTGTTATAACACAAGATATAAAAGAAAATATAAGTAAGATGGACTCGAACTATTGTTCTCGCTGCTGAGGTCTAGTTCTATATTGTCGGTCTCGTCACTTTGTTAAAATATTGTTAAGATCTATTTTCTAGACTACTGCTAGCAATCTAACAACTAGTGGTGGGCCGGGCCGGGTCCGAGGTTGATAACAGGAACCAGTTTCGGTCCCCGGGCTCCTGCTATCTAACATAGTACTCTTTATTTGCGGTACCCATATATTCAAACAGAGGGACTAGGGATGAAGGAATAGTCAAGATAAAATGTACCCCAATTTGCTAATAGGAAGCTTAATAATAGCTCTCTTAATACACGACCTCTTCACCGGAAAACCAAATTTGACCAGTTTTAAATTTAGTCCATGGATGCGGAGAGAAGGACTTCAATTTGGTTTGAACCGGGGAACCGAAATAATGGAACCGTAACCGGTATAATATTGGAACCGACTCATCGCTAGTAAGAACACATATTTTACAAATCAGTCACATTACAATAAAAACTGTCATAAAAATAAACAATATTTTAGGTTCACACGGGAAATATACTGTTTTATATTTCATACTAAATATATATTAAAATAAACAATACAAATATATATTATAGGCACTAGCATTTTTATTGTACACACATTTTTTAATACTAAATATGTTTAGCTATTTTACAAATACCAATGCAGTGTCGTATTATTGTATTTCAGTTCTAAAATGACTCACAACATTAATTATGTAACATTTTGGATTATTTCTAACTTACTTTATTGTGTTAACACGAAAAAATACTAATTTGTAATCCTATATTGTAAACATATAAAACAGACTTACTTTCAACAAAACCAGTTATTATCAGACTCGTTATTTTAAAATGTTATGAAAGTGACCGAATTTATTTTAGCGGAATACTTCAATCTAATTGGGTTAGTCAACCGTCTATTTTCTAGATCCAAATGTTACTTTCAAAAAGGATTTTCCAAAGGTCTCTTTCAAAACAGCATGGGTTATTTCACAACATTACGAACATGTGGGCCCAAAATTATGCTACGGCTTATCGCATGGATTCGTATCCCTTCGCACCGGCTCGGAAAATAGTCCCAATTCAAGCTCTCCTCCATTTTATCACGACATAATGTAGAAATGATCTGATTCCATGCGATACGGACCAGTGTGATATATATATATTGTATGAGGGAAATATATTGTTGTTATGTTTTGTTGTCAGCGTTCAACTCGTTACCAGATGTGTGGCATCTACAATTAATAAACATAATAAATGATTAAGGTTTAAAGACGAATAATTAATCCGGTGGCGACACTCAAAACTGAGAAAAATAATCCAACACAAATTTGTAACAGCGGTAAATTAAAGTTGTTAATTTGTTTAATTGATTCAGGAAAGGGATACGTATGTAAGTCCCCCATTCAATCCCCAACATGGGTTGAAAGTCACTAGAGTTTGCTATTCTAGAACTATGTTTTGTTTGATTTATTAATTATTTGCAATTTGACCCGTTCATTGTTACACTCCTGAGATAGTTATGGCGATCATAAACCAATCACGGTTGTCGATAAATTAAAATAAATTAAATAGTAGAGACAAAATATTATCTTTTTCACAATCTGAGTACACAAAAAAACTCAGCCCATTAACAAGGCAACGATCATAAAATAAGATAAATTAATACACATTGTTACAGAAATATTTTAGATAAAATAATATCTCAGTTCACCAAAAAGCATAAATAATATTCTCTGTTTCAGAAACATATTGAATAATAAGCATCACGGTTCACTGAGCCATGTCTCTGATACTTAGCCGCTAATTTATCCTTGGAGTTTTAATTTTGTATCGCAATTCTTAGGCCTGTGCAAATCAACGAGGGAATTCGTGGCGGGAGAAAAATTGGTGGTCACGCCGACACGAAGTGATTCGCTGTAGTTCAAGATAAGCTGCCAGTAATCCCTCAACATTCCTGGAACTTCTAGATGGGCTAGAAAACTGAAATTTGGTAGAAAGGATTGCCTCATATAAACAGAAAGATCTAAAAATGTGTCATTTAGGCCTACACTGGTAGTTGTATTTATTTAAGAGAATTGTTTCACTCATCTTAGTAATCCCACTGCCTTCTAATGACATCAAGTTCGAGTTGTGTTATCTAACCAAGTCTTCAACACTTCGCTAAATAAAAAATGTTAAACCTACCACGCTCTCAACTTGAACAACTTTGGCTGGCTATCGGTTTATTTACCAAACTTTACCTAAAATATAACTCTAATATAAACTAAGCAATGTTTGTAGTTATAAAAAAGAGTTTAAACCTTTCTGTACTTGATTATTCTATTATGTAATGTATTGTAAAAAATTAAATAAATAGGAAAACCATTCAATGGGTTCTTAGGTCGACACGAGGCTACCTTACGAGGAAACATATTTGTCATGTTCGAGCCATGTTGAGGTTGATGTTCACATCTCACACGCAACATCTTCTTCTGTTGGTTCGCAGTCCCTGGTCCGTCCTGCTTCTGCGCAGGTCCGCTGTCCGCTCTGGAAACAAGAAGAGGAATTTTCGGAGTCGGATATCTAACCCGGAGACGGACTTGAGCCGAGCTTTGTAATACAACGAACGCTCTCTGAAATGTCGGACCAACAAGTCGCGAGTGCAGAGTTTTTAAATTTATTATAATGTTGTCGATCCCTCAGATTAGTTTTCTTCCATTATTGCTCAGCAAAAAATAGATTGTTTTCTTGGTTCCCCACCATTTTATTCTGACACTTGTTGTAAAATGGTAAAAGCACAAAACACGTCCTTGCTCCGGTATTTTGACGACTGGATTACTGTGCTTGGCGCATGAACACCTGCAATTACTAGCGTGTTACATTACACTGTTCTGTTACAAGTCGGTCACCGCTTTAACTAGAATAAAATGTTTACTTTCATCCGATATCCCGCCTTAAATCAATCCATTAGTAGTAGGTTTGACCTTGTTTTGAAACGATCCCAGGACCGTCAGTTCTCACCTCTGGTGGTTGCGATTGGACCGCTGTGCAACTGCGCTGCCCCGTGGTGGTAGGTGATCATCTGTGTCCGGGTGCGACGCAGGAAACATCCTGAGGGAACCGTCCACTGGGAACATAACAACAACATTGGCAAACCTGTAGCTTGAGATTTTCACCTGAAGAAGTTGTCTGTGACAGTGAAATCTTGTCCTTGAAGCTGTGTTTGTGTGTTTTATCTAAACGATGTCTACTCCAGTAGCACTCGGGTGAGTCAGGTCACTTCTGACAGATATTATCAATGGATGGTACGCCACTACAAGAGGCTATCTCACCTGGTACGCCACTACAAGAGGTTATCTCACCTGGTACACCACTACTAGAGGTTATCTCACCTGGTACGCCACTACAAGAGGTTATCTCACCTGGTACGCCACTACAAGAGGTTATCTCACCTGGTACGCCACTACAAGAGGTTATCTCACCTGGTACGCCACTACAAGAGGTTATCTCACCTGGTACGCCACTACAAGAGGTTATCTCACCTGGTACGCCACTACAAGAGGTTATCTCACCTGGCACGCCACTACAAGAGGTTATCTCACCTGGTACGCCACTACTAGAGGTTATCTCACCTGGCACGCCACTACAAGAGGTTATCTCACCTGGTATATAGGAACAATCTTAACCGCATCCTGTTGTCCTGGGCAGACCACGAACCTCCTACGGGACGCTGCTGGTCTCTGAAATTAAAATATATATGGGAAGAGGTCTCTAACTTAGAGCTAAGTATTATACTCGGATTTACCTCATGTGTATGAGTGTGTATGGTGACATTTCTAAACAGAAGACCATAATACCTCGCCACGTTCAGAATAACTTAACCTAATGCATCCACATTCAAAATACTTTCAGAAAACCTTCACCTTTCATACATACTCAATTGTATGTGGCTTAGTTTATTTCCTTGGATACAATAAATAGTTGCACATTTTGGCAATCAGAGAACTGCTAGAACTATCCTGAGAATGTTACTCTAGTGTTCCATTCCATGGTTTTATGGGAGAATGTTAGTCAATTAACTCAGTCAAGCCTCAACTTCATATGAGTTGTAATAAAGATGGTGATTTAGATCAACTGCACTCATTTTAGCAGCGAGAGACTAAATAAAGCACAGTTTAGATTTGACCCCCAGCGATGGCACAGACCAATATCAATCACTTGGGTTCCTTAATTGATATTAATAATTGTGTCACTTATATTACTCACAGTGTCGCGGCCATCGCTCCTATAGCCAGATTCTGAAACAAAAGAAACACTCTTAGGTGGAGGCTATGGGTGAAATGGACAATGGAAAGTTAACACTTTCAGGAGCGGTGAAGTTCAGCTAACCCTCAATACTTCAGGAGCGGTGAAGTTCATTACAGATGTTCGGAGTGTTTTGTTATTTCAAATAAAGACTACCCCAATAATGAGTTGAAAGATACCAACATTTCTCTGTACATTAATAACAGTCTTTTATTATTATTATTAGCACCGCGTCTTACTACCCGTTCGGGTTGTACGCACTTACGCTAATGTGTAATGGTAGGGTGATTGTGAGATGAAATGAAGGACCTACAGTTTAACGTGGAATCCGAACCACGGTGGAGGCCTGGCATTCCTCACATTTACAAGATGTCTTGTCAGAGGTGAAGGAAGGGTTTGGTAATCAGATAAATCTTTGCCGGGACCGAGGATTGAACCCCGGCCGCCAGCATAGAAGTCTGACACCTTACCCCTAGACCGCCAGGTCACCAATAACAGTCTTAAATGTTGAGGTAAATAGGTTAAAAAATATCCAGCCTACATTATTTGGCGAGTAAAGGGCAGCTTTTGTTTTCAGTATTTATAGCAAAATAAATCAAATATTGTTCCAGTAGAAACATATTTTATCACCACGTGAAGACAATAAGACTATAATATGTTTGTACTGAGGAAATATTCAGCTTATTTCGCCCAAAATATGAAGGAACACTGGTCTTTTCTCGCGTCCCCTGCATCCTCTCCTTAGCCCGAATGTATGGCAGGACGAAATGCACACGAGACAATAGTTGGAGGTTGACAGAGTGTTTACCTTTGACGTGAACCGAGAAATGACACTTTGCTCTGTTACCCTCGGCGTCCAGAGCGAGGTAGTTGACGTGGTGGAGTCCCACCGAGATCCTGTGACCGGGTTCCTGACACACACACACACACACACACACATCATGTCTCTTATACTTTAAACACTTATGTCTCGTCCTTTCTAGAACAAGATTAGAAAGAAATAAAATGTATATTTTCATGTGAAAGTTGTTTATTTTTCTCACAAAACTACCTATTATGGTTGATCAGGTTATTTTGCTGTGGTACACTCAAACCCTGTTTGATCGTGATTGGCTGGTTTATGACCCCTGATCGTCAATAGAATGGAGATAGAAGTTTAATTCCTGAGAGATGTACTGAGGGCGGTTTTAATCAAATTGTTTTCCACTTTCCCTCCACGCAAAAACGGTAAATGTAATCGAAATACCACCCTCCTCATTCTTATCCTTTTAACATAAATATGTGACTACTTTGGAAAGAACAAAGTCCCGTGAGTGCAACTGGCTCAGCTCCCTGTCCAGTTCAACACGGGAATGTGCGTGTTTCTGTCAAAGCCGTCAGGATAAGGTTCATCCTGTACCTTGGACTTGTAGACGGGGAGAATAACAGCCACATTGTCTGTGAACATCGGCTCCTCCCATGTGACCTGGCGAGAAGTCTCTCCTGGGGCCAGTTGGACTTGGAACGACTGAGGACAGTTGCTTACTTGGGGGCTTTCCACGTCTACAAACACAAATATTGCAATATGCATATGTAATACTCGATGCACACGGCTGGGATTCAACCCAAACCCTCCTCAGACGAGCTCATCTTGAATCCCTTTCTGGATATAAATTTGGTGCGGTGATGTTAAGAGCTCGCCTCACGACTGATTAACCGGAAAATTAAATAACAGATCTCACTCGAACCGTATAAGGGCGGTATTTTGCGTTCTTAACTGTACAGCAACAAAATTCTGAAAAATGAATTTTTTAAATGTATATAATCATTATTTATTGATGTTTTTAGAATTTTATCAAATGGTTTCCTTGATCTTAATTCCTGTGTTTTGTAAATAAGACTCCATGTTACTGCCTACGGCACGACACCTGGTTTGAGTTGTATTACCTTCCTAAGTTGAGCTATGATCGACACCTGGTTTGAGTTGTATTACCTTCCTAAGTTGAGCTATGGTCGACACCTGGTTTGAGTTGTATTACCTTCCTAAGTTGTGCTATGGTCGACACCTGGTTTGAGTTGTATTACCTTCCTAAGTTGTGCTATGGTCGACACCTGGTTTGAGTTGTATTACCTTCCTAAGTTGTGCTATGGTCGACACCTGGTTTGAGTTGTATTACCTTCCTAAGTTGTGCTATGGTCGACACCTGGTTTGAGTTGTATTACCTTCCTAAGTTGTGCTATGGTCGACACCTGGTTTGAGTTGTATTACCTTCCTAAGTTGTGCTATGGTCGACACCTGGTTTGAGTTGTATTACCTTCCTAAGTTGTGCTATGGTCGACACCTGGTTTGAGTTGTATTACCTTCCTAAGTTGTGCTATGGTCGACACCTGGTTTGAGTTGTATTACCTTCCTAAGTTGTGCTATGGTCGACACCTGGTTTGAGTTGTATTACCTTCCTAAGTTGTGCTATGGTCGACACCTGGTTTGAGTTGTATTACCTTCCTAAGTTGTGCTATGATCGACACCTGGTTTGAGTTGTATTACCTTCCTAAGTTGAGCTATGGTCGACACCTGGTTTGAGTTGTATTACCTTCCTAAGTTGAGCTATGATCGACACCTGGTTTGAGTTGTACTACATTCCTAAGTTGAGCTATGGTCGACACCTGGTTTGAGTTGTACTACATTCCTAAGTTGAGCTATGGTCGACACCTGGTTTGAGTTGTACTACATTCCTAAGTTGTGCTATGGTCGACACCTAGTTTGAGTTGTATTACCTTCCTAAGTTGAGCTATGATCGACACCTGGTTTGAGTTGTACTACCTTCCTAAGTTGAGCTATGATCGACACCTGGTTTGAGTTGTATTACATTCCTAAGTTGTGCTATGGTCAACACCTGGTTTGAGTTGTATTACATTCCTAAGTTGTGCTATGGTCGACACCTTGTTTGAGTTGTACTACATTCCTAAGTTGTGCTATGGTCGACACCTTGTTTGAGTTGTATTACCTTCCTAAGTTGTGCTATGATCGACACCTGGTTTGAGTTGTAT
>CABFVZ010003697.1:34327-67315 GCA_902151445.1 Timema monikensis | reverse complement strand
ACATTCACAAGATGTCTTGTCAGAGGTGAAGGAAGGGTTTGGTAATCAGATAAATCTGTGCCGGGACCTAGGATTGAACCCCGGCCGCTAGCACAGAAGGTAATCATCATGTTGTTACTACGGCCAGCCCACGTAAGTTCGAGGACTCTGATACAGAATAAATCTCCGTTATAATTTATAAATATTAAAGAGAGTTCAAAATAAAACTTCGCTATTAAATAAGGAGATTCCAACATTGTATAAAATTCGAGCTTTCCAAGGCGAGTATATTAATACAACTAACTCGCCAACAATGACAACAACTTCTAGGGCATTACACAAACAAAATACCTTCCAACTACAATGATTCGCTTACAGCATTGAACCCCATTTCTACCCTAACGCCTAACTTAGAGAGTTAAAAAAAATAATTAAGTCATCAAAATGAAAGAGTGTGCTAGGTGAGTGAAAAAGATCAGAAAAGGCTGGGCTAAACATAAACAATACCCAGCACACGCAATTAGGAACTATTGCGGAATCATCCCCACGGTCAAACTCAACAATATATAACAATAAAAAAGAACGTAACTATACCTCTGATTCGATTATCACACAACACTTTAGCTAGAATATTATACCTAAGGATGACGTAAAAAGGGGTAAGTACAAATATTATCGTCAAGAGCTGTTTATTAAATATTCAAAAATATGGACAACAATTAATTTAAATAAATAATCCCAAGCAAAAATAGGTTATACAATATTTTGCAATCTTAGTATCATGGCCTCATATGAAGGGCGCCAAACGTATAAGTGATTACCATCACTAATCACGCTAACAAGAATAGTAGTTCGGCAAAAGCAACAATAAATGACTAAATGACTCCTCAATTTAACCTCAGTCTAATTGCCAATGTTCATCACAAAAATATTTAAAATTATTTTATGCCAGTAATCTTTCATTTCTCTGTCCCATAAAAAGTGAAAATATACTTAACTCTAAAATTATTAGATATCTTATGTTGACGTTAGCTAGATAAATCCATATTTAATTTGCCAACACTTAACAAATTACCAACCATAACTTAGTTGTTAAGGCGGCTATCACTGACCTCTTACATGCGCTGATGGCGCCTGGTACTTTAAGTTCATTTGTGAACATTTGAAGTTAAACATTAATAGAACTACTCTATAGACGGTATCGAATAACATTAAAGTTCAATATGATAAGGATAAACCTTAAGTCTTACAAGGAGTAATAATATAAACGACATTTCTAGACATATGCTTCCTAGTTAGAGTGCAAAGCTTAAGTCCATTAATACTTGACATAAATACTAAGCGCAAGGTTCAAAGTTTAAGTCCATTAATATTTGAAATAAATACAAGTGCAAAAGATATATTATTATAAACGATATCATTAGATATTCCATTTTTGTTAAAGTTCAAAGCTTAAGCCCATAAATACTTTACATAAATACTACGTGCAAAGTTCAAAGTTTAAGTCCATTAATATTTGAAATAATTACTAAGTGCCGGAAGAGAATTTTTAAAAATAAAAGATTACGCCGAAAAGGAATTTTTCTTACATTATTAATTTCCGAAGCCTTCGCTTGCGCAAGCGATTACCAAAGCCAGTCCAAGAGGGGCACTTCACTCACACGATCACTATTTTATACGGTTACAACACAGTCCACAGTACGCGGAACAATGGGATGACGAGGGGGGGAAACCAAAGAACATGAACAAGGAAGGGAATGTTCTACGAGCGTCTAGACTGCAGTGGAAGCGGAACTTTGGCACTGGCGAAGAGTTTCTTCTTTCCAACAGGAGATCTTTGGTTCGGCGGAGTCGTTGCTGAGCTTTTGTATAGGCGCAGCCCTCAGTATATCGTGGATAGTCGTCTTGTTCAGGTGTGTGTGTTTCGATGGGCCTTTCATGTGTGTATTCGAGCCAGCAGCAGATGGTGTCGGTATAATTGGGTAGGTCCGTTGTATTTGTTTTTGTTGTGGTTAACTTGTGGCTAATGATACAGCATAAAGTAAATAGAACATTGATAACTCAGGAAGAACCATACAATTAATGGAAGTTTGCTTCCCCATTAACTACTAAAGGTGCACTGCACGCCAATAATCAAGTGTGCGTGTCCGTGCTCATATAAAGGATAGTATATCCGCTATCAAGATTAATTTCCCCAAAAATATGTTCCCCCAAAAAAACCAAACGAATTTGATTCTCCTCAGAGCTTTTACTTGGCATGAATAAAAGCTTAAAACCAAAAACCCAAAAGATCTCAAATACCTGTTTAATATTTATTTTTAACTTAATAAATTATGGTCATGTTAGCAATTACCTAAAAAACTTAATGTGGCTCAATATGGAAAATAAACTTCAGTTCAGTTCAGGGGTTTTGAAATTACAAAACTGAAATGCCCGTCTTATCTCTATACATAATTGACCAAAATAGATTTAATATACACAGATAAAACACAAAATAGAGTTTACCTAAGAGTACCTAAATATCGAACAAAATACTTTGAAAAATCCTTCACCTTTAAAGCGGATAGGGCTTGAAATGCTATACCATCAGGCCTTAAAGATTTTAAATCTGTGGATTGTTTCAGAAAAAGACGGAAGAACAATTTTATGGCCAACCAATATTTATAAAATTGAACAAAATTTTATACAAAACTGTAACAAAAATAGTGGGATATTAGAAATAAGCTATAAAATTAAATCTCAATTATAAATTTTAGGACAGGCCATGAGTTGAAATTTGTAGAGTACCTATAGTTAAATAAATAAATATTATCTTTGATATAAAAACTATAGCATATATATATATATATATACACATAAATCGTCTATGATTAATTTATTCATTCCCAAAATAATACGTCAATCTATAGTATTTTAAAATCAATTATTACAAGTTCACATGTTAGTTTTACTTTAAAAACCATATAAAATATATTACTGGTTAGATGTCACTTATCTGATACTTTTGAAATAAATAGTTTTTGAAACAAGGAGATGCATTTTCTTCATTACTTTTTAATCTAGCCGTTCAGTATGCTATTAGGGTAATGCAATAGAGTAGGGAAGGGTTGATATTAAATGATATAATGCAGCTATTAGGCAGTATTAGCTGCTGATTTTAAAACTAGGGTGTTCACAAATATAAAATTGTAATGGAGAATATTTTTCAAATACATAAATATATAGTTTGATTATATCAATACAATACCAACATAAAGATATGGGCCAATATAAAATTTAATCAAATCAAAATAGCACATGCGTATGTATATATAATCCTACATAAATTATATAATTAAATACTTACACATATTTGCGTTGGCCTACATATGTACAAAACAAATTTACTGTTTAGATCTTCTTACCACAAAGCTACCTTAGTGAACCAGGAAAGGTAAGTTCGTTGTTCTTAAGGTTAAATTAAGAGGACATACGTTTACCTGACCTAACATTGACAATAATGGCATTTTTGTGGATAAATGAATTTTTGTGGTTTTAATTATTTTTCTTGCTTATATGAAATAGTCTGACTAGTCATGCTTTGTCCATGTATTTAGCTCTTTACAAACCAGCAAGCAAATTAAATTATACAAAGAATTAATTGTATGACACACAGTCAATAATATTTTTAGTAAATGTCAATTTAAAATTTGCATTGTAATCACATTTTTTGTTTTGCAAACTTTTCAGTTAAATTTGATTTATCAGATCCAAGCCTTCTAATTATTATACTATCCTGATAAATCAATTTATCACTATTTAGAATATAGTTCAGCGTATTTATCTTTAAAGAAATACAAACAAACAAAAAAACTCCAATAGTATGTAATTTACACTTTCGATAAGCTAATTTATGAATAATGGTACCGACCAACATTTCCCTTAGGTCCATGTCAATGTGGTAGTCAGGGAACCAAGAAGTTACTCGTATACATTAAAGTATTAACATAAACAGTGTCACTGTAGTCTAATTGCTTGGGTTAATATAATCAAGTTTAATTAGGGCAGTAGACCGCTCAAGGTTAATTAACAAGATTGATCACAACACAACACTAACTTTCAGAGTCAAACTTAAACTGACAATATTCATAGTTAAACTGCGAGTCAGACTACTAAGACAAAAATAGTACATTTAAATATATTAGTTGTGGTAGCTTCTTAAACAACACGCCTGCTCAACACTACTATAAACAAATGAAGACATACAAGGCTGTATGGCCAGTGAAAACCTGGTTTTAGTACGGACACAGTCCTGGCTAAGCATATATTAATATAGTAAGATAATACGTTGGAACATAGCTGCCTTGGGAAAGCATTCAGTCCTCATCAGAAAACGTAGTCTAATTAACCTATTGCTAATAGAGCAGATCAAACTTGTATTAAAGAAGTTACAGCAGCGTTTCTTTGAAACTAGGAAAGTCAACAAAGACCTTCATCAATCATATTATGTTGTGATCACACAATCTCGGCTTGGTTGAAAGCATATCAAATAAATAACCAGACACTGAAGGCTAAGATTAGTAAATAACAATAATAGGGCCTAATCATAATTAGGAGCCCCAATGCTAGTTATAACATCCCAAATAAGTTAAGAATTTTAACTAGCAATAACGATATTAGATTGGAAATTAGATAAAGAATACAGAAGGAAAATGTATATTATTACTTTGTCAATAAGTGGTTGACATCGAGCCTGTTTTAAAAGAATGTGACACTTATATTATACAAAACTATATGTCTAACGGTTGTTCTCTAGGGGTGTGAAACGTGGTCTCTTCCCTTACATGACAAAAACAAATTTTTGTTATTAGGTGTTCTGTCTTACGATAGGTACATTCCTTTTGACCGTGAACTTAAACACCAATGTGCCCTGTCCTCTGCCTCCTCCTTTGGCTCCATAATTTTCTTCTTCCCTACAAATCATCTAGTATTTGAATCCTCCTTCTTCCTAATCTCTTCTTTCCCTCAACTTTCTTTATATGGCGTCGTGCAGAAGATAGTTCCTTCTAAAGATGTGTCCAATCCGGTTTACTTTGTGTCGAAGACTCACATCCAAAATGGTTATTTTCTTACCCACTCTGGTTAGTACTTCTTCATTTGTCACCCTGCCTGACCACCCAATATTATGTCTTCTCCAGCAGCACATTTCAAAGCTCTCAATTTATATATTTTCCATCTTTCTAAGAGTCAAAGTTTTTTTTCTCCATGCAGTGCTATGCTACAATTGTAGCATCATATCAATTTATTCCTTAGTTCAAAGCTCAACTTGCTGGTCAGCAATAACCTCTTCTTGTTGAAAGCTTCCTTAGCTCCAGTGATCCTCGACCTAATTTATTTTTACAATAGGCATCCTTTGTCAGCAGACTTCCTAGGTACTTGAACTGCTCTATGTTTTACAACTCCCGGTTTCCATTTTTGATTTTCAACGGCTCTTCATTTTTTGAAATCACTATCACTTTTGACTTCTCCATATTTATCTCCATGCCATATTTTCTCCCTATCTTCACTAGCCGGCCAGCTATGCTAGATCCTTTGTATATTTTATTGTATTTATAACACGACCTCCTATCCTGAAATTGCCACGTCTCTCTAAGGCTTTCCTGACCAGTCACTCTCCATACAAATTGAATAAACTGGGTGATACACAGTATCCCCATTTCACTCCTTTTTTCTATTCAAACAATGTTGGTCTTTCCATCATCCAGCCTCACCTTCCCTCGCTGTCCTAGGCACAGGTTTGCAAACATCCTTCTTTCCCTCCAGTTGATGCCGATCTTCTTGAGTGTTTTCGTCAGTTTCTACCATTTAACTTTATCGAACGCCTTTTGCCAGTCAATGATAACACAGTAGACTTCTTCCTTGACTTCCAGCACTTTTTCTTAAATTATTTTCAGCATACTGACGGCATCACTGGTTCTTTTTCTATATCTAAATTGGGCTTCTAAGACCCTCACTTTATATTTTCTGTTCCAGTCGTCTGTTGAGTATTATTTCCATGATTTTTACCACATGAGAAATGAGGCTGATTTTCCTGTTGTCACTGCATTTATTGGCTTGTTTCTTCTTCAGCGCCACCATGGTTACAGCTAGAAAGTTATATAGATCCTATTTGTAAGTTTTGTCAGAGCCATTAATTCTTTGTTTCCCAGTTCCTTCAAAAGTTCAGCTGGTATTTTATCATCTCCAGCAGCGTTCCCTCTTTGCATGTCCTTTATGGCTCTCTCTACTTCACTCTTTAACATTAATTGTCATTTTTCGTCATTCTCTACACCTTTTTCTACTCCAATTTCAAACTTTGCTGGTCAATTTTCCTTGTAGTACAATTCTTCTACATATCTTTCCCAAATCTTAAGAACCCCTCTATGATCCATCACCATCTAAGGTTTGGGGCTTTATATTCCTATTGTTCACACACCTTTGTTTTCATACCCTCTCAGTTCCTTTGATTTCTGTTAAAATAAGCCATACTTTCTTTTTCTTTGCGTTTCAATAATCTCATCGCATGTCTTCTTCATGGAGTATTTCTTCGCTTTGTCTGTTTCTTTCCTTAATTCGTTGTCTAGCTTCATGTATTTCCATTGTTGACACTTTTACTTTTCCTTCTTTCTTCCATTTTTTGAAACATTTCTGTTATCACCCAGGGCTTTCATGCAGTCCTCTTCACTTTTCCAACATTGTCATTTAGCACTTTCAAAAAAATATTCTTAACATAATTCCACTTCCATTTTGCCCTTATACTCTCTTCTGTCACCTCACTTAACATTTGTTTTTTTGAATTTCTCACAGTACCATTCTTGTTTCTTAATTTTTCTAAGTCTTTTTTGCATTTAAGGTTAAAATTTCTTCTCTAATTTCCCTTTGGATTTGAAGTAGATATTTTCTATTAGGATGGCAAGCTAGTTAGAAAACAAATTAATACTTTATTCGATAACTGTACATTATATTTGGTAAAAACCATAGCTCACTTGGCTTGAACCGTAAGTCTCGCATTATATGCTTAGGAAAACTCAGAAGGTGCACAATCTTAAGCTACCCTTGATACGTGTGCCATGGTTCAGATTTCTAGGTTTCTTGGTTTTGGAGCTCTAGCGGAAAACTTACTAAATTTAATAACAAATTATAATTCATTCATATATATTTATTTGAGTCCCAAGAGAATAAATAAAAAAATAAATATAAAGATGTTACAATTTTATATTAATACAATTTTAGAGCCATTTGATAGTAATATTATTCCTTAATACTTGATATTTGAATCAATTGTTTTACAAAAAAAAATTGCAGGGATTTGAAACGAATAATTCCTTTAAAAGGTGTTAAAAATACACATATTTATAATTTTACCTATATAATTAATCAAGGCCAAAAATAAACAGTACTATTCCAATACACTTTTTTTTAATAAACTAAAAGTGAAACTCTTCCAGTCTCCAAACTTCTACCTAAGGTGGCCGTCTACTGGAAAGTTGATATAAGCTCCCACGTTATTTAAGGTGTGGTTGGTTTTTTTTTAATATGGTTTATTTCAAAATAAGTGCGAGAGTTATCAACATGTTCCCACAAGATTAAAACCCTTACATTTTAAGTTTTGTGAGCAGAAAAATAATGTATGTAAAGGTGAAGATTTCTCATTTTCAACGACGTTTATTGCAAAATAAAAATTCAGCTTTGAGAACTAGAAACACAACCAAACTTTCTTAAACAAATAAATTTAACAGAAATATTCTAAGCTAAATTGGAACAGTTTTAATGATTTTCAATCTTCAAAACTGCTATTACCATAAGAAATACCTTAGGGGGAAGATATTTTCCTTAATGGTGGAGGCACTATAAATGGGTTTTTTGTTCATAAAAACATATTTGATAGTAAATAAACCAAAACTAATTTGTATGTATTTACAGATGTTGGCGAAGAAAGTTTGCATAATTATTTCACACTACTTGTAGAGGATATGGTTCTAATACGTAGTCACATAGTGAGAGCTGTTTATAAAATAATCCTCTTTTTTGTAAAATAATCTAAAATCAATTTTAGTTGGTTGGATAAATTATAGTGTATATTATTCAGTTTTTTGAACAAGGGTGCTGAATCAGCTTTCCCTGGAAGTGGTAGTGGTTATTTAAGTTTAGCAAAACTTTTGATACAATAATGAGTGAATACAAAACTTGTATGAATAAAATTCAATATAAATATTATTTTCGGGTAAATACAAACAGTCCAACTAAGGAGCTAAACAGTTTCTTAATAGAAAATCCTGCCTAACTCAAAACTCAATTTATTCCTATAGCATCTATTAAGTCAATATTATTTAAAATATCATTTAAAAGGGTGATATTATTTAAAGCTATAGCAATATTTATCAGTCCTCTCTGTTGTATAGAGTTCAAATCTTGTATAAAGTTTAAGAAATTATAAGAAGAGTTTCCGCAACAACAACACGATCCTGAATTATTATTGCCACCACTGCTCGATGGATACGCGACGGACAACGCCACCTGAAAACAAAGAATCACTCATATTATTTTTATTTATCTGAGTTATTTACCGTGCACATTCTATACTGACTGGTTATGTCAGCACCCAAGAATTTCTATAAGCGAGAGCGAAAGTACCTACCAATTTTGCAGGGAAAGATATTTTCACAAATATCCCAGGGTTATTTTACATGTCACAATCTATATGGGACCAACGGCTTTACCTCCTCTCCGAAGGAAGTTGTGCTACGGATTTTTATTGCTCAGGAAAAATCCGTAGACTACAGCTGGGTTTGAGCCCATGAACATTGGGTCCTGAGGGGAATATTTTACCCTAAGACCACCGAGGCCAACAGAATCAAATATGAATGGATACCCATATTTGTGGTAAATATAATGATTGAATTTCATTAGATAAACAATTAAATTTTGGTTAAAAAATCTTTTTCTCGGTAAAAATGATAGTTTAAATTCAAGTGGAAAAGTAATTATTATTATGAGTTAAAAAATCAAGTATAAAAATTGTTATTTTTATCTTTAAATATTTCCCTTTATTCATGTCGTATTAGCCATTTTAAACACTTATGTTACTTTCTCTTTTGCCAATGGATTTTAGTGAAGGAGAATAAATGTTCCAGACGGGGAACTTCTTTTGGTTGTTGGAATGTTAAGAAGAAAATCAGTACAGTGAAGGATTTTTTTCTGATGATTTAAGAAATCTCAGCAAAGAACGATGGAGTTTGATACAGAGAAAAGCAGTGTAGGTTTTATATAATTAATTTAAGTTTAAATTAACAAACTGGACAATTTAAAAGAAAAACTAGACAATTTCATTAAAATAGGAAATTTCGTTATACTTCACCCATGTATTATAGATCCAAAAATGATACAATGAACTTTAAATATATTTTATAGTAGTTTTATTGTGCTAGATAATAGTTCGTAAAACCACAACTCATGAAATGTCAGTGTATCTACTTATATATGCATGTAGCCAACGTTGAACGTAGGATACATGACGGACAGTGTCATCTGAAACAAAAGTAATTACTGCCGTTGAACGTAGGATACATGACGGACAGTGTCACCTGAAACAAAGAACCATCACTACCATTGAACGTAGGGTCCATGCTGGACAGTGTCAACTGAAACGAAAAGCAATCACTGCCGTTGAACGTAGGGTCCATGCTGGACAGTGTCAACTGAAACGAAAAGCAATCACTGCCGTTGAACGTAGGATACATGATGGGCAGTGTCATCTGAAACCAAAGTAATCACTACTGTTGGACGTAGGATACATGACGGACAGTGTCACTCGAAACGATAAACCATCCCTACGGTTGAATGTTGTATACGAGGTATGGCTATTAAATAACCGGACTGAAGCCATAACCCTTTTTATTCATCACCAATTACAGCAGAAGCTTTATTGCCTTCAATGTACTCCCCTTGGTGATCCCTACACCGCTCCATACGACGTTTCCATTGTTGAAAGCAGCGCTGGAAGTCCTCTTCTGTCAGCTAGTTGAGAACCTTCGTCACTTTTGCTTTAACCGCTTCCACACTTTCAAATCTTGTCCCCTTCAGCGCCGACTTGACCTTGGGAAATAGAAAAAAGTCACATGGGGCAAGGTCACACGAGTACGGTGGATGTTCCAACACGGTGATGCCGTATTTTGTGAAGAACGCTTTCACAGACAAGGCAGAATGAGCTGGTGCATTGTCTTGGTGAAGGATCCAGGACTTGGTCTTCCACAAATTGGGTCTTCGTCTTCTCACACGCTCACGTAGGGCCGTCAGAACCTCGATGTAGAAATGTTGATTGACCGTCTGACCCTCGGGTACCCAGTGAACGTAGACAATGCCACGAATGTCGAAAAAGACAATCATCATTGCTTTGAATCTGGATTTGCTCATCCTGGTGTTTTTTTGCCTTGAGGAGCTTGGGCTCTTCCAATGCATGGATTGCCTCTTTGTTTCGGGATCGTAAGTAAAAAACCACGATTCATCACAAGTAATCACCTTGTCTAACAAATCTGTATCAGTGGTGATGTTGTTTAGGATGTCAGTACAAATGTTCTGTCTTGATTACTTTTGCTCGGGAGTGAGGAGTTTCGGCAAACCTTCCGCATGTTAAATGATTCATGCAAAATCTGTCAAACACTTTCTTTGTCGATTCCTGTCATTTCAGCAAGCCCTCGGATGCTTAGAAGACGATCAGCACGGATTAATTTACCAATTTTTTCATCCGTTTTTGACGTTGAGGGCCATCCTGGGCGCCGATCGTCTTCGGTCGTTTCACGACCTTCTTTAAACCATTTAAACCACTAAAAAACTTGTGTGCGGGATAAACATTCATTCCCGTAGACTTCTTTTAACATTGCATAAGCTTCTGTGGCAGTTTTCCCTAATTTAACAAGAAACTTGAGGTTAACCCGTTGCTCCGTCTGACCACTTGGCATTTTTCCGACGCGCCACTAGTGCGTAGACTAATTCAATCAACTGCTACAGTCAAACTGAGCAACCTGCTGCTTTTCTAGTGAGCTCAGGGTGGGGGAAGGACCATCAGACAAAGTCATGTTCAAACATGTCACGGCACGCTCGCAGTTTGCAAGGGCAGCATCAGTCCGGTTATTTAATAGCCACACCTCGTACGCGACGGACAGTGTCACCTGAAACCAAACCAATCACTTATATAATCATTCCACCAGAGTTAAACGTAGTAAAAACAATGGAAAGCACCATCTGAAACAATACGATACTTTATATGATCATGACACCACCGTTTAACACTCATCACCCCTATCTGTTCCCCTTTGGTGTAGTTAAATGAATATAGCCAGGACAATTTAGTATTAAGATGAAGCGTAAAATATTGGATTATTAAAAAACTTTTCTTTGTATTATAACTAATTTATTTAATAGAGTACACGTTCTGATCAAATTTTTTCTAAATATTTGAACAAAATGACCAATTTGGATGTCATATTGTACCAATGTACTAGTTATCAGCTCAGTAATTTTTCGTTGTATTAATTGGTATATAAGCCTCTCTGCATTCAGTTATAAACGAATTTGTATCAATAGGTTTTCTTGGCCTTGAAACGTATTTGATTAATGTGAGTAATCACTACAATAAAAACAAATACATTGAAAATATAATTGTTATTCTATGGGTACTCAAAATAATCCAAAACTATAGTCAGTAGGTGTTCATCTTTTCCAGGACAGCACCTCTTTATAATACTGTAGTTCATGTCCTATATTCTGTAGTCTATACTCTTCAGGCGTCACTCATCAGCGAGAAAATCACGTCCACTTTTGTTATTTCAAAGAATTTGTGAAACCGTGTTTTTACTGCTTCAAATAAACCCCAAGTTAGATTTAAGCTTTCAATAATGACATAATTAACACGATATCATTCACTACTTGATAATATGGTTGATTGAGTTATGTAAGTGGAATGACCTAATGGAAAAAATACCTGGTTCAAGAAACGGAAGACAAAACTTTACTCATGGAAGAGCTCAGGAGATATCAGCAGGTAACAACAAACTACATCTTTATCAAGCAGCGATTCAGGAAAGGTGTGGAGGATGTTAAAACATTTACAGGTGCCAACATCGAACCGGACCATAACCATATGGTGGCGTACATTGAAACAAGAATGAAGAGGATCAGAAACATGAGCATGAGAAAATCAAGGGGGGAATTAGAAAAAAATAAGAGGTAAGAGTGACATTGTGAGAAATTCATTAGAACAAATGTTAAATTAAGTGTCAGAAAAAAGTATAATTGTGGAATGAAAGTGGAATAGTGGTAAGAATATTTTTTTTAAGCTGCTAAATGAAAATGTTGGAAAAGTGAGGATGACTGGATGAAAGCCTTGGGACACAACAGAAATGATTAAGAAAATGAAATAAAGATGGAGATAGAAATACGTCAAAAAAAAGAAGAATATATTAGGCTTAACAACGAGGTAAGGAGAGAAACAGACAGAGCGAGGAAATACTATATAAAGAAGATATATGATTTGACTATTTAATTGCAAAGAAAATGAAAGTATGACCTCATGCACCATAAATCAAAGGAACTGGGATGGAATTAAAATAAAGTTATGTGAACAATAGGAATATAAAACACCAAAGGTCAGGTGGTGACGGATCATAAAGACGTCCTTATTATTTAGGAAAGATGTATAGAAAAACTCCGCGACAAGGAAAATCGACCAGACAAGCTGGGGATTGAAGTAGAAGACAAGGTAGATGAAGACGTAAGAAAACCAGTATTTTATAGAGTAAAGAGGAGAGAGCCATAAAGTACACGCGAAGAAGAAAAACTGCTGGAGATGATAACATACTAGCCAAGCTTCTAAAGGAACTGGGGAGCAACAGATGCATGGCTCTGACAAAATTTATAAATAGGATCTACAAAACAGAAGAATTGCCCAAGGACTTCCTATGAATATCCGTAGTGGCTCAAAGGAAGAAGAAACAAACAAAAAAATTCAGTGACCACAGGATCATCAGCCTCATATCTTATGTTGGGAAGATTGTGGCAAGAATACTCAAAAGGTGATTGGAACATAAAATAGAAAGTGTGAGGTAAGAAGACCAATTTGAATTCAGAAAAGGAAATGGAAGCAGAGATGCCATCTGGACGCTTAAGATAGTTTCATAAAGAATGTTGGAAGTCAATTAAGAGGTCTACCTTAGTTTCATCGATTGGCAAAAGATATTTGATAGAGTGTAGTGGAAGAAATAAATGTAAATATTTAAGAAAATTGGCATAAACTTGAGAAACAGAAGGCTGATTTCAAACCTGTATCTGAAGCGGCGAGATAAGGTGAGTCTTAATGATGGGAAGACAAACTACGTAGAAATAAGAAGAGGTGAGACAGGGATGCTATTTGTCACCCAGTCTGTTTTACTCGTATGAAGAGTGGCTGCTCTGGAGGGACGTGGCAATTTCAGATAGGAGGACACGCCATTAACACAATAAAGCACGGAGATGATCTAGCATTGCTGGGCGAAAATAAAGAAGAGTTGGAGGACATTATGGATTGGCTGATAGAGATGGGGAGAATATATGGCATGGAGATCAACATTGAAAAGTCAAAATCGATAGTGTTTTCAAACAATGAAGAGCCACTGAAAATCAATTTTGGAAACCAATAGTGGACAACCATAGAGCAGTTAAAGAACCTGGAGAGTCTGCTGACAAAGGATACCTATTTAACCAAGGAAATTAGATCAAGGTTTGCCATGGTCAAGGAATCTTTCAACAAGAATAGGTTACTGCTGACTTTGGAACTGAGGAAGAAACTGATAAAATTATACATTGGAGATTCACAATATATGGAGCAAAAATGTGGACTCTCGGGAAGAAAGAAAAGAAATACTTGGAGAGATTTGAAATGGGGTGATGTAGGAGACTTGAGAAGATCAGGTGGACACACAGAGTGACAAATGAAGAAGTCCTAAGATGAGTGGGTGAGAAAACCATTTTGTATGTGATTCTTAAGCGCAAAGGAAACTTGATCGGACACACTCCTAGAAGGAACTGTCTCTGCATTACGTCATAGAAAGAAAGGTTTAAAGAGAGAGGAGCTTAGGAAGAAGGAGGATTCAAATACTAGGTGACTTAGAAGGTAAGAAGATAATCCTGGAGCATAAGGAGTAGGCAGATGACAAGGGGCATCGGCAGTCTAAGTTCACTGTCAAACGGAATAGACCTGACGTAAGTCATAACACCTAATAATAAATAATGGAGGATAGTAAGACACAATAGCATTTGACCGAAAGGAGAGTGAAAAATCTTTTTTTTTATGGTGCCACCGATTGGAATTCAAGCCAGGAATACTGGATTAATCTGAGTTAGCGTTAAAGCAAAGTTTTAATTATTTTAACTTTTTTTGTGACATAGTTTGTACTCTTTTGATTAACACATTTCTGAACCTACTTTGGCAGCCACATTGTCTAATCCCTGAGGTGTATGGACTGCCGATAACTGAAAGATTAAAGTTCAAATTTAGGTCAGGCGTACTGGGGGGGTTCCTAAATGGTTTTACACTCTCCAGCCACGTAAATGTGGATACACTTCTTCTCAATTAAGCGTCTATCATACTGACAACATTAGCGTAATTAATACTTATGCGTACATCCTGAACGGGTTGTAAGACGCAGTGATAAAAAATATCGAGATCTTAATTAAATGCCATTGTAATGTAAAAATCAACAACATATTTATTAATGTGTTATGATTTATTAGTAAACCTTGACAAACACGCACGCAAAGCACGCCAAGCTTGTGTTTATAATAACAAAGATGTTAAATAAAGTTCCAGACCATGATTTTCCTAGAACAAAAGTTTGTTAAATCAGTGTAGTGGTTCTCAACGGGTGTGTCACGGCACACTGCCATGAAATTCTCTAAGTGTGCCGCGAAATTATTGACGCTTTGCTATTGTTGATAAAAAATTGAAAGTAGTTTAATTCAATAAAATATGTTAAGAAATAAATAAGAAAAAAATATTCTAAATCTTTATAATATTTACTTTCTAGAGAATTTAATGTATTACAATTAAAATGTTGAATAATTAGTGAGGAACTTGAACTTGTTGTTTCTCTAACAAAATTTATATTTGTTGTCAAATTGAGGACAAACCCGCGCATTTCCTGTTAAACCGAGTGAAGTCTCTTTGTCTATGAGCATATCCGAGTCTACCGTAGTGATGCAAACTTACACGTTCAGTGTACCGGGATAAAGAAAAAGTTTGAAAACCACTGGCCTATAAAGTGAGTACAAACAGTTTTCTGATAAAAAATTAAACGTTAAAAGTAGTTTCTAATATTTGGTTGAACAACCTTAAATAACAGTCAAACAAGCATATGTAGGCCTACTTAAAACATTAATGCAATCTTGAGTAAGAACAACTTCATGCATTAATTCATGTTAATGTTTTGATTAAAAAAAATTCATACAAATTGGTCATTTTATTCTAAATAATTGTGTTTACTAAAATATTATTATTATTAGCACCGCGTCTTACTACCCGTTCGGGTTGTATGCACTTATGCTAATGTGTAAATGGTAGGGTGATTGTGAGATGAAATGGAGGACTTACAGTTTAACGTGGAATCCGAACCACGGTGGAGGCCTGGCATTCCCTATAACTAAAATAGGTTTGGTCAAAACTTTCGTGATCACCGAGCACTTAAACAGTTAATGAGTGTTTACTAACTAAACCAGACAATATATTTGTTTACTAAGCACATTTAACGCCATTCTTATCAACTATTTATTAATGGGAATGCCAGGTCTCCACCGTGGTTCGGATTCCACGTTAAACTGTAGGTCCTCCATTTCATCTCACAATCACCCTACCATTACACATTAGCGTAAGTACGTATAACCCGAATGGGTAGTAAGACGCGGTGCTAATAATAATAATAATAATAATAATAATAATAATAATAATAATAATAATAATAATAATATTTATTAATGGGGTGGCTATGAGGAAGTTAATTACATTAAACACACTTATTATCTTAGCTTAGAGAAAACCCGTATATGTGGACACGTGGGCTAAGCGCCAGGCTCATCTAGTATGTTTTGCTGCTGACTGGAATGTCGGACCTCTATATCAAACCGGGTGTACTGAGGGTGAATATTTTATAAATTATTTCCCACCCTCATCCCACACAAATTTGGGTAAGATTCCTATATAATTCTGTATTCCTCAACCCTACTCCATAGGCATCATTTGGAAACATATCTCGGAAGGTGGGGGGATACTAACTTGGAGAGGGCATGGGGAAAATCACAATAAAACACCTCTGCCCCGATGCCTCCAGCCGAAATTTGAACCCTCAACCTCTACGTCACTGATCATCCAGTATATTTTGAGCTTGACAGCTTAGACTACATGACCACCTATTCGTGAAAAACTATTTTAAGACTATTCAGGGCCTCTACGTCACTTGTCATCCAGTTTATCAAAAGCTTGACGTATTAGATCACGTGACTAGCAATGCGTGTTTAACATAAAAAGATACAGTTAAAAATCTCGTATTTGGAAACAACTTATATGTAAGTTAGTATTGATATCCCACAAAAATGTAAAACTGCATATTAAAAATGATGCGGATGTCTTACCAGGCACGTTGCCGAGAACACAAGTAAGTAGTGCATGGCGTCCTCGCTCTCAATAGAATACAGAGCATCCTCAAGTTGACACCCATTTAAGCTAAAACAACATTTGATAAATTTATGAAAGCTGCTCATTATTTTAGTAAGCTAGATTATTTTAATAAATGCAGACATCAATATTTTTTAGCTATACCTCAGCAAAATAAAATTGAAACTAAATTACTAAGTTTGTCACGTTTTAATGTTGTTAACACAGATATTATTTCGGCCCCGCTTGATAATTTCCCGTTCTCGTTAATTTTTATCACGAAACAATGGTGTTATTAATAATCACTTTAATTGTTTTTCAGACGATTGCCACAACTCAAGCGTTCTAATAGCGATTACGACCACACTTGAAGCGAACTTTGATCAGTTCATGCCTGATATATTTTTTATGTCGTAGAGACTAGACAGGGATGGCCTCTACCAGGATTCTAACCAAATTCTCTTACTGGAACACTTTCAACGTTTTAAAACATAACGATAAAACTATCATGTCCGTACCTGAGACCTGGCACAAAGTCACCATAAAATCTTAAAATTTTATATATATTTTTTTAATCATTGCTAAGAATCTTACTACCTTTTCGAACTCTATTACTCTACGACAATTTACAAGAGGACAAGATGAATAAAGTGAATTTTAAGGTAAATTAAAAAATTCGCTTGTTGAGATAATCGGTAAAAACCACGTGAAGATAACGATGTGTAAAACCATACCCAGTACTAACGATCGGGATTCGAACATGGTCCTGACATTCCGGGGGAAGACTGAGCACGCCAATCAAGTTATTTGGAGCCCTCGGCGATTACTGAGTAATATGAGGCTAAGCTAACATAAGGATTTCTGATTTTTTCCGACCTTATATTTCCCGGGAATCGGGGAGAGCTTCAAAGTACTTCCTGGGTCACAGAAATTTTAGAAAAAAATTATGTATTTTGAATCTATTACTACCATAAGATTTAAGGTGAAAAAATAAAACTATTAGATTTAAAAAATAATATTTGCTTAACTATCCCACAGTGTACTAAAACTAGCTACACAATTACAATTTTATTTGTAATGACATTTTTTATTCTAGACAATTAAATAACTTTGTATTCTTGAACAGCCTTTTTTTCTATGTTTGATAAAATAACTTTTCAGGAAGACCGCTGACCGAGGCATTGATAGTCTTATCTAAAAGTCTGTTATAAATATGGGTTAAAAAATGGCTTTTTTATTGAAAAAATATTTAATTTAGCATCAAAGTAGGTTTTAAGTAGTTCATTTCCCATTGACTTCAAAGATTTTAAAAAAATCTTATGTTTTTTATAATTGACTTTTATTTTCTGATTGAATCCAAAGGTCTCGGATTTGATCCCCAGTGCTTCTAGATTATTCCGTGAAACAGCGGGTTTGGAACGGGGTCAACTCAGCTTCTTGAGGACAATTGAGCAGATACTTGAATAAATAAGTATTGGTTCCGGTCTAAAAAACTGAGATTAATGGCCAGAGGGATAGTTTTACTGACCACGTGACACCCTCTATTAAAAATTGTTGGTACTATCTTCGCCAACATTTGCAGCCACTCGGTTGATATAGTTCGCTTGCAAGCTGAGGTTTTTTTTTAATTACTTTGACTCATTTTATTCAGTTCCAGATTTAGTTCATTTTATAAGGGCTTTTTCTTTAGCACCACTTCTTACTACCTGTTCAGGCTATACACATATAGTCAGTTCCATTGAGAGATTATTTTATTTTTTTGTTTTCAATTGTTTCTTCCCATACTTCACCTTCGTATGTGGTCGATGACGAGATGTCATCAAAAAGTCTGTTCATTATTTTTCTGCTAAAGAATATAACGTAATTTTTGAACAGAAAGAAAAGTTTCCTTTCTGTTTATGCTTTCTAGATTTTGGAGATACATACATGCGTAGTGTAGTATTTTTCTTCTTTCTTCGTTCATACATTCTTTTTAGAAGAGCTTCATACACTTCTTCTGCTAAATGGATACTAAGAGCTTTTTTTTTAATAATCAAATTTAAAACCACTTCAGCCCTAATCGATGTCAGAAATTCAAAAATGCTTTCCAGTATTGGAATATTAGAATCGTGTCATTTTTATATTACACTTAGAATGATTAACGCTTTCATAATTTATTTTATGTTTTTAATTATAAGATATATTCGATCAAAACTATCAGTGGGTTCCATTTGTTTTTACATTTTAGAGTAAACTTAGATCTTTTTTGAATTCTATTTGGACATATTCTTGTAAAAATTATAATTTTAGTCGTGCTTTTACAAAATATTATATAATTATCAAACAAATAAACAGAAAGGCTCTAAACCCTGGGTGATGGGTCTTTGTTATAATAAACACATAAGAAGAATCAAACCAAACTCTTTTTAAAAGATAAAACAAACATTCAATAACTATACAAGTGTAATGATACTGTTCTGGGCCCCTCTCATTTATTCAAAAAGTCATGAATGAAGTATATTTTTCTTTAAAGAACTATATGTAAATTTTTCTTTTAATACTTCATCCATGTATGACCAGGAATTTTCAGAAGTAAATTCAATATAATACGTTTTAAATCTTTGTTTAAAAACTTCCTTCGTTCTATTTGAAAATATGGCGATTTTGGCTACCTTTTACCCAATAGGAAGCTAACCTTCGCAACATCATGTTGCCAGGAGTTAACCTATTAGTTGGTTTTATCACCGAAAACAAGGGGTCCAAGAAGCAAGTGGTAGGTCATATATATGGGGCCAGAGCAGCTTGTGAGTATAGAAAAATAGAACTTTATATCTCAATATGTAGCAAGCTCTAGCTATAGCTCTGACTCTCCGCGTCAGTTCGTTAAACGAATAAGAATTGTTTCACTTTAATGTTAAATTTATAAAATTGTAAGTGTAACTAACTAAATAAATCGTGTACAAACATTAAATTTTACTAATGTCAACAGAAATAACTAATAAGTAATACTACAGTGAGTTAGGCATATAATCGGATGATAGCAAGTGCGCAGTAAGACAACTGGCATCCCAACCTTGGGATGTATCAACTTAAAAAACGATATCACCATAATTGCTGCCCAACCGTGAGGCATGCACGGGTCCTCCTGCTCATCATCATCATCATCATCATCGTAAAAATGATATTATCATACAAGTCGAACAAGCCCGTATCAGTGACATCTCCGGTGATAAGTAGAACTTCAAAATAATGATGGTCTCGCATTTTGTCTGAGTCGAATAACCAAAATTAAGTTTAGTAAGTATTTAGTATTATATTCACAAATGGTATATGTCCTTGTAATAGAGGATGTAATACTATATCTTTTGGTGTATTTTTATTCTACCCGTATTTCCCCATTAAGAAATGTGTAGGCCGTTATTTATTCTTGACTTTACGTTTATGACTAATTAAATTACTTAGTATTTCATTTTATTGTGCATCAGGATGGGAAAAACTTTAGCTGCAACTATTGTATAGGTGACGAATGATGATTAATAATTGTAATAATTCACAATAAAATGCTGTAAGAAACTTAATTTGGGTTCATAGCTTCATTGTTAAGATAATTTAATATAGTCTTACTTTCTCGTAAATAATCTCTCTCTGTAAGGAAAACCTCTTTTCATTTTTTAGGTATTTTATCATCTCTTTAAGGAAAACCTCTTTTCTCTTTTTGAGGTGTGCCACGCTAAATTTACTTTTAGCCCAACATAAGAACTAAACCATGCTAAGACACTTCCCTAAGGTCCATGTCTTCACGGTTGTACAAGCATTTATATAGGGAACACAGTTTATGAAGCAAAGGAGTTGCTCATACAACATAGTAAATCAAATAAGTAACCAAGTTTTTATTAGAGACAAAGCAGAAGATATACATAAGAGTATATATATATTAGCTGTCACTGTTATCTAACTCCATTAGTTTGGATAAATGAAATGTCCTAAACGGACTCAAAAGTTAATATACAGAACAACATACAAAGCTTAAACAGCGTACTGAACTTAAAGTTAAATAACTATATTGCCTGCAAGGCTAAATTAGTACAAGGAAACGTTTATCAGACAGTAACTTCTCAAGAGAGTGAGTCAGCACTACTCAGTGTCAAAAACTAAGTAGATACATCCAACAGGGTGGTAAGTCTAAACAACTTAAAATTATGGGATTTGACCCCACTAAATTAGTACTGCCTAGTTCAATGAAAGGTTCAATCATAGTCTCTAAAGAAAACAATATGTTCTTGCCACTGAACGCAGTTAATTAAATTCGAACCCAACAGGGCATGTATAAATGCTCTTTAAGAAGTAAATGTAATTTATCAAGGTTACAGGTAAGTTAAACAGAAACCTAATATATTGATTGAACTCTCGAGCATACAAGCATGGCTAGTCTGAGTGAACGTCTAGACTTAGGTCAGGGGTAGCTGAGCTAATCAATTAACTTAAAAGGGGCTAGGCCCAGCGAGGAATCGCCCGACGAGCTACAAAATTTGAATTTAGTAAAGTTTATAGCGCTAACATTTAAGGGAGGTAAACCTAAGGACCTAATTTATTAGCTCTGCAAGCATCTTAAGGACGCCGGCTAGTCACAAAGAGTTCTAAAGAGCTCCACTATTTGCCTACTAAGAAGGTTAAAAAGACGAATAGTGAGCGCGTAGCCTTCAAGAAACTTTAAACCCGACTAGGTTTCCAACTCAATCATACTCAGACTCATGACACAGGGTGAGAGCGCCTTAAAACGTGAGCTGAACCGGCGGGCGTGTAATGGTATTGAAAAACAGAACTTCGCCAAGGTTTACTTACATCAAACATTAACTTACTAACACTAACAGTCGTTAAGCGACCCCCAACAACTAACGCTAGATAGGGTTCAAAGACATATAGCGCCTCATTTGCCAGTAAACTAGCAAGATCCCTTACTAAGACGGCTAATCAAACTAACTGAAACATAATAAATAATTAACCCTAACTAGCACAATAAGTCGTTAAGCGACTTTTTACAAGAAAAGTGAGATAGGCTTCTTCAGAACACAGTGCACTTCATTCGCTAACAAATTAGGAAGACACCATACTGTGACAGCCAATTAATCTTATTGAAACATAATACACAAATAACCCTAATAAACACAATAAGTCGTTAAGCGACTTTTAGGAATAAAAGTGAGATAGGCCTATTCAGAACACAGTGCACTTCATTTGCTAACAAATTAGGTAGATTTACTTTATCCGGAGGTGGGATGCTAGCTCCAACGTCCAAAGGCCAGTGATTGATCCACCAACCTGTAGAGCTTGGTCNTTACGCAAGCGTGGCATTCTTGTAGTTTCAGAGATGTAAACGGAGCTCTACTGTCTTGTTTGGGATGAACCAAGTCAAACGGAGTGTGATATTCAGTACCAGGTGATTCTGAAGAGGGGCGCTAGTATGAGATGGGCCAACGTAAGTCAATTGCAACAGATTATTTCGGTTACTTCTTGTAGTCTTTATTTGTGTTAAATATGTTTATGTGAGAGCTAAAAGATTTTAGCCCGGCGCAGAACTACTCATTAACATTTTCCATATTTTGTACTCTAAGTCTGCTTCTGTTAGACAAATACAAACTATATGAATAATTACCGCGATCTAGCTGTTGAAGCAGTGCTATGTTATCGAGTCCCATTAAGGTGATTGGCCCTCTTCATTTGACGTGGAAATTCAGAGCCACGAGAACAAACAGTTAACTTCAAGAATTTTTATTGTTTTGCAATTTTATTTTTGGAAACGGTTTGTTCAAGAATAGAAGCATGTTGATTATTTTATACTTTTTATGCACACACCTCCTCTATAATTTTAAAAGCGATCAAATATCAATAATTTTGTCATTTTTCAATATAAAACTGCCGGCTTCATAACAAAAAATAAGAAAATGAAACACCTAATAAACATTAATATATTCACTTAGAAGAGGTGTTGAAAATGTTGCTATAAAAATTTTCCTTGTTCTCTATAAAACTTATATTTCCAAACGTATGATTTTTGCGCAAGACCTGTTCGGTAGCTGGCACCATCTACGGTTTCCATGATACATTTTTTCCTGTTGGCGCGGAAGGATACTTTGGTCGGTTGTGAAGCCATGCCACGCCTTTCACCCTTCCATCCGCCATCCCACAAAATAGGTTTTAGACTTGCACTTGACAGGGTCAAGGGCCTTAGGCCACACCTACTTCTAACCAAGACCTGTTCACGGCAAGAAATTCGAAACGTATACTGGAGACAAGTGACCCACGTCTAACGTCCGAGTATCATGGCCTGGCCACGCATTCGCTTCATCAATCTTCTACTTGCTATATTTGCCGGTTAGTGAGAGACCACAATAACGTCACGTGTTCAACTCCCGCTCAATGAACATAGTTCTTGACTAGTTCAGAGAGTTCTACTACCTACCCCTTCAGTGCCTGCAACTTTTTACCATATAAACTAGGAAGAAACAATAGAGATTCATTCATTCTTCACCGTAAATTTGTTGACGAGCAGCGCTGGATCAACCAGTTAGGATCTCTCCATCATATTGCTGGAACAAGCACGCTAGATGATGTAGCCATATTGCTGGAACAAGCACGCTAGATGATGTAGCCATATTGGGTGCTAAGGGAAAGGAGTCTCCTACGAGTACGAGATACATTTAAAATTATGTAGGGAAGGGTTACTTATCCCAGCAGTGTATATTGTTCTAATGTATAAAACAATAGGCTAGAATTTTGTAGCAGTGCTTTAGTTAGCACTAAATACGCCAGCTACATTTACAGGGAAATTAAACAGGATAGGTTAATACTTGAAAACATAAGATTAAAATGTAATTTCAAATAAGAGTTTAATAGAGAAAACAAAACAAACAACTACAAAGTAGTGACTAAAGCACAATCTATAGTTTTCTATGTGTATTGGCCAAAATGGCCAGTAAAACCAAGCTCAACAATTAGTTTAGTAACAGATTCACTTCTAGAGTGAATACGGCGTGAAGCACCATAGGTCTAGTCCCTCATGCAAACTACCGAACTTAGCTGGTAGTGTTAATTATCGCTCCCCGATTGGGAGACTAATACTACAAACATAATATAGTTGCCATAGTCAATTTGTTGCAACACACATCTAAAGCATAACAACTTACCAGCAAGGAATAGCAAGAACCCACATAACATTTAAGGCTGAATAAACCTATTTTAAGAAGTAAGAAGGATATGCACCAGTGAAGCTAGCATTTAAATGTTAACCATCTAGCTTAGGTTACATAAGTTACAGATAACTGTCTACCTGTCTCAGTCATAGAAACACCAGTCTTATATCTTATAGAAAGGGATCATTCAGGATTCTAGGCCTGTATATAGTAAAGGTTGGCTTGCTACTAATTAGTACTGCCAGAGATCGTGAGTTTAAACACACCCAAACATAGGCACAAACTACATTTCAGATAAAGGTAATTAAAAATCAGTGAGCTCTCATGTGGCTCCAGAAGGGAGCCAAACATGAACATCAAACTTGGCGTGGGCCACGCCAGAAGGGCAGCGACAAACCTACAAGTGGCACACCCCAAACCAGGTGAACAACAATTAACATCAGTTCACAAGAACAACAAACAATTACCTAACTAGGTCTCAATAACGGGCCTTGAACAACCTAAATTCCTCCTTTCCTATCAGGTGGCACTGCATATCGGAACATGGTAACACAGGCCAGGGAGCGAGACACACTCCAATGAAACTACTAGTCTTAAGGTCCGAGTAGAGAAACAAGAGATATGAAATATTCCTCATAATGTGGTCAACTTAACTTTGACTATCAAAACCTAACCTAGCTCTACATACTGCAGTCAATAAACTTTAGAGTGGCACACACTCTTAACTTGAGACTATAGCCTCAACTAAGTTACTTGACTCTGAACGTAGAACCTCTGCCTCCTTCAAATGTATATAAAAACTGTATAGTTTACGACGAGTTTTTCCGTCTGGTGGGTGAGTCTGACGGCACCATCATCGTTACTCCAATATGTTCTAGAATACTGTACTGTTGAACGGAGACGAGTGACGTTAGTAGTCGAACATAATATAGAGACTGTCTTTGTATCATCATCATCATCATCATCATCATCAAATTATCATGCTCTGATGCACCCTGAAAGGGAGCACGAGAGCAAGTTCCAACTCGTACCAACCAATTAGTCACACCGTGTGGTTTCGGACTTTAAGGATGGGTTGTCACGTTCCGCGAAGTTCTGGAACAAGGAAAACATATTATTAATATTGGTGGGCAAAATAAAAAATTATGTAGGGAAACCGAATAAGGGTTTTCAGAGCTACGTGCAGATACACTAATCTATAGGGGGGGAGGCTAGGTGAGAGCCTCCCAAATCACTGTTTGACACATCTCGCTTATCCAAGCAGAGCATTGGGACGTCGATGGCACCCTCCAGGGTCGATGACGTAATTCCCAAGCCCCTGGATAAGAGGATTAGTGGTACCAGGAAGTATGTCGTAGAAGGACTGCGCCAGCTTTCGGAAGTAGTCTTTGATGGTAGGCGATGTAGAGTATCACTACGAACATATCAAGGTGCGTTCACAATGTCCCTCAGACACCCTCTCTGGAACGCCTGCATCCTCCTCATATACGTTTCCTCCAGGTGGCCCCAAGTGGGACACGCATAGTCGAGGATCGGTCTGAGCAACTTCTTGTACAGAGTCTGACCGTGCCTTGTAGACAGGATGCTACACCTGTTAAGCAGTGGGCTTAAGATTTACAGCCTTGTCCTAACCTTGTTGAGTCTCTCAGTGCTGTGTAGTTGCCAGGTCAGTTTGGTGTCTAGTGTAAGTCCCAGGTACTTAGCACTGTTCGACCATCTGATCTGCTCTCCAAACAACTAGAGTGGGGCTGGCCTGTATAACTTTCTTTTCCATGTGAAGAGCACTGCTGCGCTCTTATCCACGTTAATACATGTTCTCCAGGAGGTTAGCCACCTCTCCAACTTCGTCAGGTGCATCTGGAGTAGCCTCTCCACCAGCTGCCCTCGCCACGACTCCGCTACTAGAGCCGTGTCGTCCGCATACAGTGCCAATTTGGTGTCTTGGGATTTAGGAATGTTGTTCACATACAGAATGAAGAGCACCGGGCTCACAAGGGAACCCCGAGGCACTCCGGCCCAGATGCTTCTGACTTGGGAAGTGGCGTCCTCAAAGGTAGTGGAGAAGGTGCGGTGGGATGGACTAGATTGTACAACCTTAACTCGGTATAGGAGTTTGAAAAAGAGACCTTCGTGTCAAACACGGTCGAAGGCCTTTGCCACGTCGAGGAAGACAGCACCAGTCAGCCTGTTGATGTTGAAGTTCCTCGTGACCTACTCCACGAGCCGGACGAGTTGATGGACGTAGCGTGTCCCGCCTGGAAGCCAAACTACTCGTCCACCAAGATGCCCACATCGCGAAAATGTCGGGTCAGTCTCGTCAGTAGAAGTCTCTCGAACAACTTGCCCAAACAGTTGAGCAAGCTTATCTGTCGGTAAGACGAAGCCAGGGCCTGATCCCTACCTGGTTTATGAAAGCAGAGGACGTTGGCGTGCTTCAAGAGCTCGGGGAAGTGACTCAGGAGCAGGATGGCGTTGAATAACTCTACGAGGAAGTTAATCGCCTCAAAGGGCAGCTTTCTGAGGACCACGTTATTGATACCGTCGCGTCCGGGGGCCTTGTTTATTCTTAGGGCAGCTAGTGCCCGTGACATTTATGTTGCCTCCGTAGGTTCAGGTTCATCGAAGGGTCTGTACGAGACCCCACCGATGACCTGAGCCACGTGCGCAATGTGTACTGGGCCTGACACGTCGTCAGTTGGTACAAAATGTGCCTCTAAGTGCTCAGCTAGAGCATCACCTTCTCCTGATTGGAGTTGGCCACACCGTTACGACCTACAATAGGCGGCCTTGGTGTGGGGACCCGCATCAAGTTCCTCGTCATGCACCACACGGACCTGTCCTGCGCGCAAAAGCTCTCAATTTTGTCCTCCCAGACACTGTTCCAGTATTCTTGAACCATCTAGAGAACCGCATTGATGTTGCGGCTCCAGTTGGCATTGTCTACCGTGTCCCTCAAGATTTGCCAGGCCCTCCTCATCCGATTTTTCTCTTGGACGTGCCTAAGGATAGAATCGGGAAAAGAAGCCTGTGGTGCCCTCTTAGGATGGTGCCTCGGCGTCGAAGCTTTGAACGCCCCTTTGATAGCAGAAGTTATGAACTCCGCTGCTGTTAGAAAGGTAGGGGTGGGTCCCAACCTCTCTCTCAACACATTCATGAACCTGTCCCAGTCAGTGCGCTTAAGGTCTGTTTTTTCGGGGGGAGGAGGGTTTATGAAAGACACTGCGCGTCTCAGGTTCACAAGAACTGGGTTGTGATCCGAATCTATCTCAGCTAGAGACTTCATTCCTAACCGCCTTTTGATCTCTCTGGAGACAACGAAGTTTAGGACGTCCAGGAAACCAAGGGGACTGTGAGGGAAGTGGGTGGGGGTGGGAGGGCTGGAAGCTACCAAGCCATATAAATCTATGACGTCGTAGAGCAATCCGCCACGAGCGCACATAATCCTAGAGCCCCATGAAGGGTTATTAGCATTGAAGTCACCACCAATTAAAACAGGCGTGGTACCTTGAACCCGTACCTCCATGTAAGCCCTCGTAGCCTGATCGAACTGGCGGTAGTGAGAGAAGTAAATGGAAATGAAACGCACTGGGTCGGTTGAGGTCACGAGTTGGATAGCCGTTGATTCCATGTGTTGGAGGGGAGGAAGTGAGATGAAGGGGTGGTCAAGGCCCCTCCAGACCAAGACCGTCATCCTACCACTTCCCACATCTCCCACTTGGTCGCTCCGATGGCAGATGAACTCTGCTAGTGGGAACCTCATTGCGGAACGCAAGTGGGTTTCTCCCAACAGCATTACATCGACACGATGCTTTGCCAGTAAACTTTCAAACTTAGCCTTCTTCCCCGTGACTCCGTTGTTGTTCCAGAGTGCGACCGTGAGCTCCTTCTGCACTGGTAGTCCTTTATTCGGGTGTGCCGCCATGAGATACCAGGTAGAGGATGATGTGCTCCATGAGCAGGTGGCCACGGTTACTCATCGGAGATTCCTAGGCCTTCCTCAAGAGACTTGATGAAAATTCCCATGGATCCAGTCCCGGTGTGCCTTAGAGAAGCTCAATGTAATCTTTTAGCTTTGTGCTATCATCCTCATGGGTAGGTGTGGGGAGCGGGTTGGGTGTGAGGGTGACAAGGGTAGGAGTTGGGAGTGGTAGAAAAGGGTTGGAAGGGTGCAAAGGGGTGAGGATAGAGGTTCGGGGTGCGAGGGTAGTGGGGGTTGGGTTTGGGAGAGGAGCGGTCTTGGACGTGTCCTCGACCGAGAGGGAAGAACCGGTTATCACCGGTTCTGGTAAGGTGGCTTTGGCTGGTGCCTCGGTCTGAGGTGGAGGGGTTGTTTCTCTGACAGCACACTGGTGAAAGATTGTACCAGCGGCTTTCGTGTTGAAGCTAGTGTCACGGTCACCCTCCGTACCACAAAGTGTCCGAGGGCTTATGGCCTTCGCCTAGGCCATCTGTCCTCCCTTCTCGACCCTTGAGGGACCTCACAGTCCCTGCCACCCGCAAGGACTTGTACGTGACAGCCCCGCCATGCCGAGGAGTGGGCTCCTGAGCAGTGCAGGCACTTCTGGAGAGATCGTCTTTCCTCAGGGCACCCGCCCCTCTCCTAGTCACCAGCACAGAACCCACACCTAAGGTTAGCATGGCTATTCCTCCGCACATGCTCAAACTGGAAACAGTTCTTGCGCTGAACAGGGCTACCTGGAGACTTGTACTTCTCCACCTTGACGTGGAGCCCTCACAGGACTGATATGGAGTACAGCTTTGTGGTATGTTCCCCAGGAGTCAGAGAGACAACGAAGTTTGGCAACCACTGCCTTTCTCCAGTCTTCTGATCCCGTTTCCACTGGGAGAGCATCTGGTTGATGGATTTCACGGTTAAACCCATCTCCACCAGCTCTTCTTGGATGTCGCCATGGTTTGTCCGTGTCAGGAGTCCCTTCGCCACGACCCTGATCAGTTGCTACCGTCCAGGCTCATGGGACCAATGCTGGATCTCCAAGCTCGGAAAGAACTTCTGGAGGCACAGTAATTTTCCTTCGACCCACACTGGAGGCGCACTCGATCCCCCTGCTGCATGACCACCTTCACAGGCACTCTAAACTTAAATCAGATGGCCCTTGCCACCTTGGAGTAGTTATCCACATCACACAAGATGATGGAAGGGATCTTCCCCTTAGCTTTGTGAGCCGACCCAGAACCACTAGTACCAAGCTGGGTGGTATCTAATATTTCATTATTGATGTATGCTATACACCGCTCGGATGTTCAACTTGTGGGCCGATTCAGCCTTTCTGGAACGACTCGTGGTATTTAATATTTAATTTATGATTTATGTTGTAAACCGCTCGAGTGTTCAACTTGTGGACCGATTCAGCCCTTCTGGCACGGCTCATTGTATATAATTTTTTGTCTTTAATTTGCGTTGCTGGCCCTCTTTTTGGGGGTGTTCAACAATTGTATTATTGTTGCCCTACTGGCTTAGACCAATGGGTCGTGTTCCAGCCTAAGAAAATGTAATTGCTGAGAACACAGACTTTGAACTTACCCAGAACAATTGTCTGCTGAATGTTCCATGCTAATGTATCAACAGGTGGATTGTTACTAGCTTTTCTAATCTGTTATCGCACAGCTAATGGGCGCTTCACGCCATGTTTACTTTTGTTTCTGCCCAGCAATCTAATAGGTAACTTGACGCAGTCAAGTTTATAAACAATGTTAATTGAGATGGTTTTCTTTAAGATGCATTGTGTACCTTGTTCTGCCTTATGATTGATTAAATTTACATTTTTCAAACCTACCTTCTTCTTGCTATTTCTTATCTTGATAAATGTATGTTACGTACCACCTAAACCCCGAGATGGTAAATACTGCGCCACTCTTTATAACACAACTCAATTGGTACACCTGTCTATGGTTAATTATAATATTATGTAATAATATATTTAAAAGTACTTACTAATAATTTGTTTCATGTAACAAATAACCACCATGGCAAACAGAGATCCTGTCGAAACTGAAGAGATTCCAATCGCGGATGAATCCCCTTCATGGGTGGATCTTCTCTCGCAAGCTCGATTGGTTGCCGCCACTAAAAAAGAGGAGGTTAGGTCATGCCAGATGACGCCGAGTTGAGTGAGCTGCGAATTGCTCTGAAAGTCTTACTGCCTCAGCCCGTCCCTCCCAAATTGTCCAACAGCCCACCCACTAAGGACAACCTCGCCACAAGTCATATTGACCATTTAGATCATATCACCCTTAATGATCGTACTAATTGTACCAGTCTTACCAATACTAATGGTATTTCAGAAAAAATTAAAGCCACAATTTTAGCTGGTTTCATCGAAAAAATTCCTATGTGTGATGGCCAAAATTTTGAAAAAGTTTTTGAGTTTCTGCTAGAAATTAATAAATTATGCCAATTAAAGCTAGTAAGTGACCTTGAGTTTCTCATTATGTGCTTGTGTAAATCCAGTAGGTATCTAACCCAATTGTTGGTAGAGGGTTTAAATCAAAATTTATTTTGGCGAGAATGTAGGTGGAAAATTTTAAATACATTAGTCCCTCTTAGAGCTAGAGTAGGATTGAAAACTAGGTTTGTGAATGGATTCCAAAATCCTAACGAATCCCTTAGAAATTTCATTATATCTGTTTCGGAAGCGGCTATTGTGTTAGAACTTAATCTTGAGGAGCAAGAAATTGTGTCCAACATTTTAGATAATGTATCCCCGTTGACCCGACGACATTTTGTTTCCGTTTCACAACCGTCGTCCATGACTGAGTTGCATTTTTTGGCTTCTCAAATAGAAAACTCCATGTTAGCTAAGCAGGAATATTTGATGCTACATTCCCCTTAATTTATATCGAATGTACCAGAATGTACTATATTTGGCAATGTTGTTAAGCCACATTCATACCATCATAGACCTGCCCAAGTCAACTATTCTAAAGAAGTTACCAAAAGTAAACCCGGTGTGAGTAAAATCAAACATAAATAACACCATATGGATAATATTAAATGCTTTAATTGCGGTCAAATGGGCCACTATAAGAGTCAATGTCGTGCAAAAAAACTGACTATGCGCCGCCAAAGACATGGCTTCATCGGACAACGCTTTGATAAATCATTTGCTCCTGAACTTCTTGTTAGTGTATTAATTAATGGTGTATCATGTTTGGCATTAATTGATACTGGCGCTAGTTCATCATTTATAAAATCAACTTTCTTTAATAGCACTTCTAATCGTTTATTTTCTATCAATAGTTCTTTTCTTCCTAAAAAATTTGCTATTGCTAATGGTTCATCTATCAGTGTTAATAAAAAAGTGCTGCTCTCGACCAATATTAACAGATTTTCCTGGAAACACTCCCTTTTTGTGGTTGACAATCTTCCTTGTGATATAATTTTGGGTATTGAATTTTTAGCAAGGTCTCAAGCTCAGATCGGCCTTAAAGAAGGATGTTTGTATTTCAAATTTTGTCCTGAGGTTAAAATACAATTTGTAAAGGATTACCGGTCTAAATTAGTTCTTACATTGTCTAATACTCCTAATGAGCTTAGTTCCACTATTAGAAATTTGTCTGGTGTTATCACTACTAACCTAGGTAAATGTGACATCATGCCTTGTGAGATCTCCTTATCCAATTACAAGCCAGTGAGATCTCCCNCTCCCCCCCCCCATTACATATTTTCAAAATTTTTGTCAAAGATCTCCTCGATAAAAATGTAACTAGGCCGTCTCGTTCTTTTTTTGTTAGCCCTACCTTCATTATTCCAAAAAAAGATGGAGGCTATAGATTAATTGTGGACTGACATAAAATTAATAAGCAAATTGTGTCTGACCCTTATCCTATGCCTACTGTTGAAAGTGCCTTTCAACATTTAGCTGGGGCGAAGGTCTATAGTCTTATAGACCTCAACGCTAGCTTTCTTCAATGTGCCCTGTCTGAGAGCTCTAAACAATTCACTGCTTTTGTAACTCCTTGTGGTTGTGTTAACCTCTTGTAAAAATATTAGGAAGCGTGACGGGGAAATCAGTTAAAAAGTTTACCTGACAATAACAAAGTTTGTTTATTTAATTTAGAACAATCAAAAGGAAAATACATGATTAGAACAAAAATACAATAACATCGCGCGAAGCGCTTATTCTCCCAGAAGGAGAGATAGCTCCATATAGATAATTGAATTTATAGACTTTACAATACCCGAAAATAGAAAAAGAAATATATAGTAATTAGTTGGTTTCCAGTACAACACTAATATTAACAGTCATCATGAGGTCTATGGTTCAAAGTTTGAATACCCCGCGCATTTAGAGAGCAACACAATAACTCTGTTATTACTCCTAAAAAAGGTTTCTACAATAATTAACATTAGCTCGAATATGGGAAATTACCCTAACACGCGCCTTCAAGAAAAACGCAATAAACATGATCATTTATTATGATAAGGTTAATAATTACATAGCCTTTAGTTAGAGGCACAATGTTTATACTTCCTTTAATTTGTGTAATAAATGTCACAAAACTATACTTCATCATAACTCCAACAAACGTATCAACTTAGGTAATCATAACAAGAAGTTAAATAAATAAGTGCCTTAAACCAGAGGAAATCAACATAATATAAGAATGGTAATAATACAAAGAATCAAACTTTGGACCAAGTCCCAAAACTAACCCACTAGTGTCCTGTGCTCTAAGTTAGAACGGTTAACCAGTTAATCCCACATATGTAAATGGTATCAAGAAAGGACGGATTGTAAGTCCGAGACGCAAAGTTTGCCACAGTGTGAAATTAAATTAAATATATGTACATTAAACATATATAATTAAAGTGAAACAGCACAAACTAAATGAATTAAACCTTGCATAAGGAGACAGAAAGGCGACCGCATTCGCAATGAACTGTGAGAAACATTTCATAGTTAAGGTTTAAATGAGTTTAAGTCCTAGACAATAATTTTGTTAAGAAATCCCCCCATTACGCCAAAAATGAATTTTGAGTATTAAATAATATATTCCGGCCTCTAGCTTGTCGTCGTCCTCACATAGGTCAGTCGACGGTATAATGAGTGACCATTGAAAACCAACGTCTTAAAATATACCCATAATTGTATTCACAGAGAGAAGGGGCAAAGGAAGGAGGGG
>CABFVZ010003697.1:0-24588 GCA_902151445.1 Timema monikensis | reverse complement strand
CATAAATAAACAACTTTTTTCAAGCAAACTGATTGTTTTACAGCTTACCCTTCATACACAATTTTTTTTAAATACATGTTTTCTAGTAATTAAACCAAATTTCATTTTTATGTTTTCAAAACGTATGCATTAAAGAATTTACAATCAAAGTGGTTCTCATAATTAGCATATGATTATTTCACATAACTTGTAGATAATGATGTGCAGATACGTAGTGGTGTAGTAAGAAATTTTGTTAACAGAAAATGCATTCCTTGTGTGCACTAACCATAACTAAACGGGAGATATGAAAGAGAAAATATATTTAAATGTTGTTTGATTAGAAATGTATGGGACCGGTTGTACCCATATCAGTGTGCGCATGAACAATACATCAAGATCGGGTAGTCTGGTTTTCTGGTGATGGTGAGGTCGGGGTTGGAATCCTAGCCAGGTGTACTGAAGATAATATTTCTCACGCTCTCTCTTTACGCAATGGCGGATGTATTTCTTCTAAATTCGACCTTCTTTATCCATTCTTTATTAATGTGATTAAGAGCGTGCCCCATAGCAGTCCCAACTCAGCTCCCGGCTCGCGCGAGCTATGTAAGTTCAAGGGAAAAGAAAAGACCAAGATATGACCGAAATGTGTGCAGTGCATTCGTATTTGAATGATTACTCGACATTCTCCGTGGTGACGAAGGGGGATGAAGTGACAAAGTTTCTTTTTAATAATTACAGTATGCCCCTATTATGACATAATACAGATTTGTGCACAGTTCTTAGCTGTGAAGGCATTATAAAATGGTCAAAACCAGCCTTTTCAATGTGGTTTTTATCCAAATATAATGTAATATTTCAAAAATGTTAAGTATTAGGAACGTCTATTAACTCTTTTTCTTCATTAATGTATAATCAGTAATAATCCAAGTGCAATAGTGTTGGTGTAAATTTACGATTTCAAGTCGACTGTATCACAGAGATGATGGGCATGTGATGCACGCTCTTAAATGTGAATAGCTCAAACGAGTAGTAAGACGTGGTGGAATTATTTTAATAAATATCGCATTATAAGTGTTATTAGTGTTATATTATTTTCACCTCGTGTTACTGCCCATCCTGGATAAATGCATTTTATTCACACTAGTGGATTCATAGATGAAGAAGGGAAAATGTATAAGTAATGCACCCGAATTTGAGTGACAAGAGTGGTAAAACCATTTAAGAAAAACCATCCACAGTACATGCAACCCGCATTAGAGCCCTAACCTCCTCAGCACCAGCAAATCAGACTAGATACGCTTTATTTTAGGGCCATATTATAGTCTAGTCTCAGGAATCAACCGATCTCCAAGAATAAAAATAACAAGCAGTTCAGTTCTAATGGAGGGTGGGCTGATCTCTGAATCTAAATTGTGCAAACAACTCTTAAGTCCATGTGTAGATAAGGGTGCTTTACTCAAGAGAGAATATTCGTCTTCACAGTGGCGGTGAAACCGGAGGTTGGGGCATGCCACCCCCACCACCTCTTCTTGGAATAAATTATCTCCCATATAGGTTTAGTTAACTCCCCTCTGATATTCTCAAATATGAAGTTGGAAAGATGGCCTTACATCAAACACCGAATAACTTTTAAAAACACTTAGTTTCCCAAACATTTCCAGACAAATACCACTCTAAATATCTTCCAAGGGCATCTCATTCTTCAACACTTAGACATCTCTTGCCTTGGGTGTCCAAAACACGCCCCCCCTCTCTCTCTCTTTTAATTAAAACTGTCCTCTTACACACATTAGATTCTGCCACCACTGAACCTTCTCTAAAAACGAGAATTTAACAATTTAATTTTAACTTAACGTATCTTAAAGTAAAGGATCAAGGTCACGCCTACGTCTTATATTAAATATATAGAATGAATTTTAACTCAATTAGCTATGAGTGTATGCAATATAAATATAACAGGAGCAAATTAATAAATATTACTGCCAGGTAATCTCAAACAGTGCAACTAATGAGAGATACAATAGATAAAATCATAGTATGTTTGATAAATTTAAAAGACGTATTAATGTAGAATTGTTTAATATGTTGTTTAAAACACTTAAATTATTTATATTGGCACCAACATTCAAAAGTCCCATTTGCTGCAACATCTGGATATTCTGCACAGTCTGAGCGTACTGCATGAAATTGAAGGCATTGCCTCCCGAACAGCAACAGGAACACTGGTTCCCTGTGACGTACCCCCCGGTGTTCCCACTGCAACCCTCGCAGGGGTAACAGACGAATAGCGCCACCTGAAACAAAATATTTAAAATATATATTCTATTATGTTTAGCACGGTGTTTTGTGTGTGTGTGTTCCACGTATTGCTCACTCACACGGTATATACGTGCGTATGGACTAGGGATGAAGAAAGTAGAAAGGCATTTGCGTGGAGGGAGATTGGTAGACCATTTAGGAAAAAAACCACTCTTAATACACCTCGCTGAGATTCAAACCCAACCTATCCATCAATCCAGACTAGATGAACATGACAACTAGTTCACACGTCCACCGGTGCAACTAGGTAACATAATTTTTTTTTGTTTAGCACCTCGTCTTACTACCAATTCAGACTACGCATGTGTGCTAATTAGGCTAATGTGTTAGGGATGGGTAAGGATTAATTTAGAGGAATAGTACCCACATTTGCGAGGAGTAAAATATAAAACCATTTTGGAAAAACCACCCTCAATACACCCGGCCGGGATTAGAACCCCAATCTCCCTGTCATTGGCAGTCTAGTTTATTTCGAGAGTAGCGGCTATTGAAACATGTAACACAATTTTTATTAGCAGTTTAATCTAAGGGTAAGGATGAGGAAGGCTATTTATAGGAAGTAGTCTCGCTTTATCGTGAAGAGAAGATAGGGCGAAAACACAGTGATAAACCTCAAGTGTGAAAAAAAAACCTCTGGGGCACCCCGGTGAGATTAGAACCTCGACCTTTCTTTCCAGCTGTCGGAAATTCAGTCAGCCTGATACGTTGAACCACGTGACCACACTGGTGCGGAAAACAAAAATCATCAGTTGCAGACTTAGGGGTTGTCGAAGGACTAGAGAAGTTGACAACCAATCCTGAACTGAGCGTGGATAGGTGTGGTGTGTGGAATTAATTTGGGGAGGGTTAAAACAAGGCCGTAGCCAGCCAATAGATTCAGGGGATGGGGAGGGGGGTTGATGGGAAAATCCCCCAATTGCCGGAGGCTAGGACAAATTATAAATATTAAACACCTCTATAAGCTTTCTGAAGTGCTTTTTATGGTAACACAGTCTCCTAATTTGTACTTGCACCTTAATTTTGATATGGTTTGAGCCACAAATAAATATATATATATATATATATATATACATATTGTGCATAAAATTTCGGGGGAGGGGCGTTAAACCACTACCCCCCCCCTCCCGACTATGGCCTTGGGTGGGAATCTCGTACCCAGATGCATTTCGGGCACAAGGGTCTTATAGGTGGTGTGTTATACTAAGTTAAATAAGTTATTGTGTTGTGTCTTGATTTAGTTCTATTTTTACAAAGATAATAGTTAATCCGGTATACTCAAGATAATCCAAAGCTATTGTCACTGGGGGATTCACACATGAAGCTACACTATGCTATGCCATGCTCTGCTACATTTTATCTCGTGCGTTTCACAAAGTGAGCTGTACTAAGCTATACGTTGAGTGGTTTAGTAAATTGGTTGTAGTCGTAAAGACAAGGCCTTCTGTGATTTAAAGTGTATAATTGAACATCTTAACTGTTTAAATTATTGTGGAATTGATAGTGAGGAAGAGGAAGGGTGTGTGTTTTAGCAGCAGTGACGGATTAGGAAGAAAACAAACTGATAATGGTACACAATATATGCCGTAAAAGATTAAATTAAGGTGAGTTCCACCATTGGATGTCGGATCTGGAACTATTTTAAGACGAAATTAAGAAATTCTTTTTGGATATTTAAAAGAGAATTTTATGAACTTAAAGCAAGCCAAAATCTAGAAGTACACTTGTTTGTGGATGATCGTTGTGCGCATGCGTAGCACATAACGTTCCAAGCTCAAGCGAGGTGAAAGAATCGCCCAGTCCGCGATTTCGCTCGCAAAGGTAAGCTTAGCGTGGCATAGCACAGCATGTGTGAACTCGTTCATTAAAATACTTGACTAGCGATTTTAGAACATAGTATAACGTAGCGTAGTATAGCGTAGCGTAACGTAGCTCCATATGTGAATCCTAAGAGAGAAACTCACATGTGTTTTTGTTATTTCAGAGAATTGTCGAAATAACTTTGGGTTGCTTCAAATTAAACTCACTATATAGGTAGACTTTTAATAATATGTTTAACTAAGACTGTTGTCCGAAACTATTTTAGTCGGTAACGAGCCTGCATACTGAGCTAAGAGTACTGAGCTCGATTCCCGGAATAGACGAAACATCTATAGTTGTTGAAATGCTGGTTTCCCCTTTCACAATGACGATTTAACAGCCTGTTACTGAGTGCTGTGCCTGTTCTATATGTATATTTATTTTAGTCTTGTGCTGATATAATCAGTCTGTTCAGAAAGAGCAAGTAAAATACCTCAAACAAACAATCAAGGCTATTAAAGTGAGTTTTAAAATGGTTTTCAACTTTTTTTTGTTGGGACAAAGTTTTCTCTAAATTAACACACTTTTGTTAAGAATCCAACATTGTTGGGAACAATTTTCATTGTTACAAAAACCACTTTAACATTATAAAATTATTTAAACTCACTTCGGTGGCGTAGTTAGCTAACGCGCAAGTTTCATGTTAGGCTAGATTGCCGAAGTTGGGAAGATTGAGGTTCGAATCTCGTTCGGGTGAACTGGAGGTGGTTTTCCTAAATGGTTTTCCACACTCCCACCACGCAAATACGAGTTCACTTCCTCTATATTTAACCTTAACAATTTCTAGCACATTAGCGTAATTAGTACTTAAGCATACAACCCGAACGGGCAGTAATACACGGTGCTAAGTAAATAAAATAGATAACAATATTTGATACCTGCTTCAGTGTCCGCATGATCTAAGGCAGTGTTTTTCAACCTGTGGGTCGTGACCCCCAGGGGGACCGCAAAGGCTTGATTGGGGGGGGGTGGTCGCAAGCCAGGTAAAATAAAAAGAGAGTGTAGGTCCTACACTACAATAAAAATACAACAATTTAAGAGAAAAGTTTATTTTTAAATATAGGTTCTACAATCTACACTGCATTAAAGATAAAACAATAATTTCAGTGAGAAGGTTGTGCCTGTTTATTTTTTAATAATTTGTCGAATCATGGTTCTATTTTTGAGACGCAAATAACCCAATCACTTTCTAATTGGAGTATATTTATCTTCTTAGTTTTTATGTTCACCATTGAAGAAAAAATTAGTTCACATAGGTAGGAGGTGGCGAATTGCATTAATAATCTCAAAGCTTCCATTGCCAGCTCTGGATTTTCTTCTTTTCTTTTCATCCAGAAGACGTCAATCTTTTGCGAATAAATTCCATTTTAAGCATGCCATCAGCTGCAACATCTACAAGATTTTCTTTCATCTTCATGGTCAGATCAGTCAGTTGTACTGAGATATCCAAAAAAGGATTTCGTATCCATCTATGCCAATTGTCAGCGTCAGAGTTCAGTTCTGGAAAGTAACTTAATAATCTTTTTTCCAAATCATGCAAGGAATGTGAGGACTTACTACTAACTGATTGGTCCGTTGCAATTTCTTCGACAATCTTCTGAACGCAAGGGAAAGAATCATACATCAATTTTTGTAAAGATGTTGACCACAAACGAAGTTTTGTGAGGAATACATTGACTGTATCCTTGGCCATTAGAATATTTTCTTCCTATCCTTGGAGGCTCTTGTTTATGCTAATTTTAATAGCCAAACAGGGTCACAAAAGTAATTCGCATATTCAGATTTATGATCTTGCAATAACAATACCAATTTAGCTTTTATTTCCAGAACTCGTGTTAATACATTTCCTTTTGATAGCCATCTGACCTCTGTTTATAAAGTAGATTTTTATGGAGCGAACCCATGTCTTCACAAATGATTCCAAACAGTCGAGTTTGCAAAACTTTACATTTAATAGAGTTTACAACTTTGATCACCTCTTTCAGTACATCATTTAAATCAGAAGGTAAAACCTTGACTGCCAGAGCTTGCCGATGAAGAAAGCAGTGTGTCCATGAAACATTTGGCATTATTGATTTTAATTTCGCAACGAGACCGCTTTGATTGCCAGTCATATCTTTAGCGCCATCGCTACTAATAACGATACATTTTGTCCAATCAATCTCGTAGTCACGAGTGCTTTCTAAAAACGTGTCGTACAAATACTGGCCAGTAGTGTTCGCAGGAAGTGCTTTGCAAAATAAAATGTCTTTATTGATACTTTCATCTGCTTCAAAGCGCACAAATACCACAAATTGCGCACAATCTGCAACATCAGTCGACTCATCAAACCGCAGAGCAAAATGTGGGCTCTTCTTTAATTTTTCGACCAATTGTTCTCGAATGTCACCGGCCATATCGTTTATTCTGCGTTCAATAGTATTTTCAGAACGTGGTATGCTTTTTAGCTTGTTTGCCTTCTGCTTACCCAACATAATCTCAACCATATCCAGGGCCTCTGGGATAATAAGATTCTCTGCAACTGTATGTGGCTTCCCAGCTTTAGCGACTCGGTAGCTAGCTAATAACGCTTTCTTATTTACATTGGATACCTAAAATAAGATTAGAAAAATATAACTTTAATATGAATTTTACTATTATCTCAATATATATTAGAATGTTTAATTATTGTAGTTGTATTTAATGAAAAATGAGGTGGATATTAATGTTAGATTAATTCTTTGGGTGATATTGAAAATTCTTAAACTTTAGATTTGTATGGAATCTCGAATAGATGATAATAATAAGTATTTCCCAAAACCTTAACAAAAGACTATTAATTTATTGGAATGACAAATTTTTTATTTTCCTGAATAATTATTTAATTTTAAAAATGGAGATTGCTAGGTTTCTTATGAAAGGCCTCACATAAAATTATTTTTAAACAACAAATAATACTAGTTTATTACCTGAATCATAGTAGTTTGCTGATGGTTAAAGGTTTTCATCTTCCATTCGAAGAAATGTAACGGTTTTTCAGCATCCTTGTTATGTTTAGTTGAGATGTGACGCATAAGCTTTGATGGCTTCATATTCTCACGTGATAATACTTCACCGCAAATTACACATTGAGGTTTATTATTCATGACAGTAAAACGATATTTAAAATAATTGCTGTCATAAAGACTTTTTTTTTCTGTTTTGACTCACTTCCGCTACTGCCACTTGTACTAGACGTGGAGGGTTGCGCAGATCTTTTAGAAACTTCTCCATTACGACCGTTCACGCTGGTGTACTATGACAAATGACAAACGACTCTTCCTATGCGGCCGCTGACCGTTGACCTTCAACCAACCTGCGCACGCACTCCCCTCTCCCCACCCAACAGCGCAAATACGTCTTATTTTAAATCACTTATATAATTATATTACGTCCAGACAGTCGCATATTCAAGAAGGTTGAAAAACACTGATCTAAGGCATCAATATCATGTTAGACTAGACTGCCGATGGATCAGTGTTCGAATCTCGGTCGGGTGTATTGAGAGTGATTTTTCATAAAGGGTTTTAATTTTTTTCAAACAAATGCGAGTACACTTCTTCTAAGCTTAGTCTTCCTCATCCCTAGCATATTAGCGTACTTAGTACATATGTGTATAGCCTGAACAGGTAGTCGGACGTGGTGTTAATGAAATTAATAAAGTTTTACTACCCCCTAAATTATTATAGCTTCAATAGATAAGGTTGATCTTGGTTGAAAGAAAAGTTAAGAAAATTCAATATTTTTCTACACTACGTGTGTTATTTTATAGGTATTGATAATATATATCAAACGTGACGGCTGCAGATAACATGACCTAATGTAACAATATATTAAAATCGTTTTAGTAAATTTAGTAACTATATTCCGTTCACTATAGGTTTTTACCTGGATGACAGTTTGAAAATCATATGTTTAGGTTTTGGGTTGCCAACACTTGTAAAAGATCACAGTTTTGTTATAAATGTAAAGATCTTTAATTACCTGTTGTATATTACATTTAAAATAATGTAAACTTAAGTTTTCTCATACTATTTCATTTTTTTTAAATAATTTTCTTTTATCCAACTCGAAACAATATTTTAAACATAATTAAAAGTACTTATTTTTCGTTTTGGAACGTTACTGATTTTGTGTAATATAGTGCACATATCAATATATTTTAATACAGGCATCGTAATTACCTGGAAAAGAGAAAATTGTTGTTATTTTTTAACATAAAATAAATTATTTAATGATTATTTTATTGTATTTTGAATTATTTAACTGAATGAAATATTTTCATCAACTGCGTGTCTGCATCATTGTAAAAAACTTGTTTACCGTTATGTTCAATCATATGGTTTAAATTCGTCAGCCGCCATTTTGAAGCTTTTTTCGTCAGAAGTTTTTGTGAAAGTGGTGTTATTTTTTTTAAGGAGAATAAAACTATAAATAAACTTTGTATCCGACCTCAAATAAATATATAAATAATATTGGCCTAAATTACTGTGGTTAACTATCACATTAATATATTACCATCTGTTTTCATTACAGTCATCCAAAGTGATAGATGTCAGCTGTTGGCGTAGTGATATATTAGGGATTACTTCTAGTAACATTTCAAGCTGTCATCCAGGTAAACTTAGCTCGTGAATGACTTATACGAGATACTGTACTTCCTACCAAAATCAAGGTTTGGTTATTTTTTAATATAGCAATGAAAAGTTTTAAAATAATTCAAAACTCACTTGAACCCCCTTAACACAAAATCATAAAGTATAGTAGAACTGTGTGGAGGGGTGGCGGGGGAAGGCCCCTCCTATCCTACTGTACTTGTTTTAATGGCTTAGGGTGGGTAGTAAGAGAACCATTGGCTTTCGTCTGAAATGAGAGTGAAGACCGTTCTAACGCCCCCACTGCTTACGGTTGTGACTCCTGCGTTAATCAGGTCCACTTGAAGGGCAGTCAAACCTAATTTATGTACTTCCATTTTAAAATGAATGCAATCTAGAATTAGAACTGCTCAGTGTTTCGGATTAGGACTGTGTTTGAACTGAATACAGACCATTTTGTAGGTATGTCCCTTTCCTTTTCTCAGAAATGTTACAGTTCGGGAATGGTTGAGGAGTGATTAGAAGTAAACACACGATTTCTGGATTGTTAAAAAATCTCCTCCAAAGAATAAACAAGAATTACCCAGGCAAACAATTATTGCCTTAGTCAACTTTCTTGATAGTCCAAGTCATAGAGTTTGTATAATAAAATGTTCATTGGGAGCAAATTTAAAAAAATACAAATATATTTTTAACAGCTAAAATTGAAAGCATTTTACTATATAATTAATGTAATTTTATGGGTATTGATATTATCTAACAAAAGCGACCTCTTCGGATAGCATAATTCGACGTAAAAATACGTGAAAGTAGATTTAGTAGCTTTTCATATAAAAATAAAATTAAAAATGTGAATCAAAATACTAACGGTCATTACTATATCGTGTAATATTGGAAAGTTTTCATTTTTGTTCTACTGATTGTATTTAATGTAAATAAAGTGTTAACGGTACATACACGACTACATGAGTACATTCCCGAATCAATAAGAGACAGACCCTCTTGAACTGGCCGAGTGTACTTAAATGCGTTATAAGCCACACAAGTATCAATTTCATTTTTCATTTTGTTGAGGTATTTAACGTGCACTTTCTGAAACAACTGCTTATATCCGCACACGTCTTATAGACTAACTTAAATCTAGAAAAGACACAACACCCAGCCCCCGTCCATTAATTCATCACTGTGAAAGGAGACACCCACATCTCAGCAATGATAATTATTTTTGGCCATGCCGAGAATCAAACCCAGGACCCTTAACTCAGTGGACAGACACGCTATCAACTGAGCTAAGGTGTCTAAATCTCTGGTAGTAATATGCACAGCAAAACAAAATTATAAAAAGAGTAAAACGAAGTGGTACATGGAGTAAGCAAGCGTACATCATATCTGGGCGGGAGGAATAAGGTGGATTGGATTGTCCAACTCACGTCACAATAATTAAAATTATGCATTAAATCCTAACTTCTGCTTGGCAACAAATGAGCCTTCCAATAATTCGATATCTTTATGCTCCAGACGCTATTTTGATCCGTAAACTGTGATAACAGTAACAAATAAGATATCTTCTCCTAATAATAGCCCTACTTTATTGATTGGTCATTGGCTTATTTCTAAGAGGTCGTCCTTAACTTATGTAAGGCTTTTTTTTCATGAGTTTTGACTCCCTCATTCTCCCCTCACGTAAGGATTGTAGGATTTTCTATTACTCCCCTCCCCCTCCTCTTTTATATTACTTTTGTATGATTTGGTAAATTAAATTATTTGAATAGTTTGATTATTTTTAAAATACTTCAATTGCAATAAATAAATAAAATGTGAGTGAAATGTTATAATAAATTAATTATAGCTATTTTGTGCAAAAAACATAAATTTTGTCTCACTTTAAACAATGATAAAATAATCTTACGTAAGATGTATTCTGAACCACCCTCCCTCTCGTAAGTAAACGTAAAAAAATATTATATGCTGCAAAAAATCATACGCTTAAAAAGATAACTAAAATAATAGGTTAAAACTCCATGAAAACTTCATACTAAAGAAAAACAAAAACATTTCCGACTACAGTTAAACTAGCCCACCCACTTCTACACATGTGCATATTATTATTAATTATTATTATTATTATTATTAGCACTGCGTCTTACTACACGTTCGGGTTATACGCACTGAGCATATTCTAAAATGGTGGTAAATATGCTAGCCAAAACATGATATTATAAGTATTTATTAAAATATAGTTTTGATTAAACTACACTAAAAATTAGCTCAATAAATAATCATTGAAATCTATAATATTTTTTAAACTGTTGGCCACTGCTTTGCTTGCGATACGTATTCATCAGGCCCCGGGTTGTAAAAACCCAAGTTCATTGGTCAATTTTTATCGGCGAGGGTAAAGGGAAAAGGTTGAAACCCCATATATATTGGACAAGGTCATTAGAACTGGTTTATCTTGGCCTGCTGTTTTCAAGCAGCAAGTCCTGGGCTTCGTAATCTGGTAGATAGATCCTTTTGGGTGAAGAGTTACTTAAAACACGATTTTCTCGTAATATAAACAAATATTGGTTTTCAAATTAATAATGTATAGATACATCATAGATGTATATTTACTAACAATCTAAAATCTAGATTATCTACATGGTTTGAACAGACAACATTGAATTCAAAAGCTAGTCCATATAATCATGGATACGTGGCGCAGGACTAGCAAACCCAGAACCCTTTCCAGCTCAAATTAACTTAAGTATATTTTGAGAATTTGTTTTATAAATTTATTTTATAATCTGTGCATAACTTACAAAAAACATTTTTTCTTAAAATAATTTAAAATTCATCTTAATATGTAGCCATTTGACTTCCTCAAACATTGGTATTTTTTAAAGATAAAACGTTATAAATAATCAAACAAAAAAACAACAACTTAAACATATGTCTACACCGGGCTGAAAATGGTTAACCCATTTCAGTGGTCGAAGGGTCTAAGGCGGCAGGCACTCCTGCAATATACTGGACTGTTGATGACGGTGATATCATAAATCGAATCCCATTCGGTTGTACTGAAGGTGGTTTTCCCTAAATAGTTTCCTACCCAGTACATTTCCTCTAAATTCAACCCTATTATCCCTAACATATTAACCTACTTAGTAAATTTGCAGACAACTCGAAAGGGTAGTGAGACGGGAGCTAAAAGATTGTTAATTTATAACAGGATATGTAGTCAGAGAAGCATAGACATTCATTAAATTTAAACTTTAAAAGTTACTTATAAATATTTGTCCCGTTCGCTCTGTATTGAACCAAAGCTCTCTAGACAATGTGTGACCACTCAAACTACTCAAGGTAGGGATTTGGGGCCACGAGAAAAGGTCAAGATTTTTGCAGTTTTTGTGGCAAATATTTTTTTTGTCAAAATAAATCAAACATTGTTTCAGTATTGTTGTTACATCTACTAGAAAAAGGATGTAATCACCAAAGAAATTAGGGCAAGGATCGCCATGGCCAAGTGGAAGTTACTGCTGACCAGCAAGTTGAGTTGGGAATTGAGGAAGAAACTGATGAAATAATACATTTGGAACATCGCATTGTATGGAGCAGAAATTTGGACTCTTTAGAAGATGGAAAATAATTATTTGGAGAGCTGTGAAATGTGGTGCTGGAGAAGACTTGAGCAGATCAGATGGACAGACAGAGTGACAAATTAAGAAGTTCTAAGAAGAGTGGGTGAAAAGAGAACTATTTTGGATGTGATTTTTCGGTGCAAACAAAACTGGATCAGACACATCCTTAGGAGGAGCTGTCTTTTGCACGACATCTTAGAATAAAAGGTTGGGAGGGAAAGAGGAGCTTAGGAAGGAGGATTAAAATACTAGATGACTTGAAGGAAAGAAGAAATATTCTAGAAGCTAAAAGAGGAGGTAGAGGACTGGGCGCATTAGCTTTCTAAGTTCACTGAAAAAATTAATAGAGCTGTTGTAAGACATAACACCTAATATTAATAATAATAATAATAATCATCATCATCATATTTTGTTTTTGTAATATTTGTTTAAAGTTACCATTAAAAAAAAATTATCATCGTAAAGTTGCCTAATTATTATTATTGCTATTATTATGTAATTAATATGATATTTGCACTCATATTAATAAAAATAATAGAATATAAAAATTGATGTCCATCCTTTCCCTGGTCGTCACACTTAGTATAATATTTATCCAGGTTCCTGGTGTATACATATACAAATATATATAAATGGTTACCCCCTCTCCCTCTCTCTCTCTCTCTATATATATATAAAGGAAAATTTGGGTACAATTTCCTCTTATTTATATCCTCCTCGTTCCTACCCCAGTTGTGTAAATATGCGGATAGCCCAAACGGGTAGTAAGACATGCTGCAAAATAATTAAACATATTTAACATAAGCCTTTATAATTTATTTCACAATAAGTGAGCACCCCCGGAGCAATACCGAGTTTTTAAAGCTAGCATTTAGTAAACCTATAAAACATTTCATTCATTAAGTATCTTGTGGGTTTCTTACCAGGCACGAGGCGGTGAAAACCAAAATGTAGCTCATAGTTTTCTCGTGGCCAGTAGAGTGTGGTGAATTAATTTTCAAGTTAACATTAATTTATACTAAAACATCATCTGATAAACCCACGACTACTGCTGTTTAATAAACTATATTAATTTAATAAAGATAACAATGTTTTAAAACATTTTTAAGTGGAGTTCAGCAAAATCAAAATAAAGTGGATATATCAAGTTGGTCACGTTGCAAGATTGTTAGATCCAATCGTGAGAAGGCTGAATAATTTCGCAATCTAATTCATGCTTTCACCAATCTATAAAGCTAGTTTTTTTCTTTCAGACATTTAATACTTAGTAAGAAGAGCCTTTGAGACCATGGCTATAAGAGAGACAGATGACGCTAGCATAATGCGGCCAATGAATATCCCTGACTGGTGGTAAGACGCTGTACAAAATGAGAAATAATTATTAAACTGTAATGGTCTGGACAGGGGATGAATGAGGATATTCAAGGATATGTCGTTTGGATACACCGGGGTGTATTTTCACCGAGTGTTACTATCGGTTCAGGTTATACGCATATTTAATAAATACTCTAATGGAGTATAAATTAGGAGGAAAGCTTTTTTTAGGTAATCTACCCACATTTTGCGTGGAAATAGAGTGGTAAACATTTAGAAAAAACCACCCTAAGTACACCCAACTGGGATTTGAACCCAGATATTCCCGTCAGCAGAACAATCTAACACGAGAATAACGCCATGGAGTCCAGGGGTCCGCAAACCTTTTGGTCCTCGATCGACTTACAAACTTAACTTGATCACCAATAATTTTTACATTCTTCTTTGTTTTGTTTTTGTATCTTTTCCTTTTATATGTATTACTTAAATTTAATCTTTCCTCAAATACTTATGGCCTAGCCTTCCTAGTGAAAAAATATCGTATAAATAAAATGTACGATTTCATATTTAGCTATTTAATGTTCTTCTAACATCACCGATTATGTCTGGTCGAGGTTATTTTAGTCTGACTCAAATATTAGTTGAAAACACGTGATATATTTGCGAGTTGGGAAAACAAATCGACTTTTAATGACAATGTAGTTTTCTTACGTGATCGACTGCAAGTTGCCACGAAGTCGACACGGGGTGATATAAGAGTATAAAGCAAAGATATAGCTATCCTTACTTGTATTTTTTGGTATTTTCATAAGTTTTTACGTAGGCGTATGGATAGATGAAGTGACATTGTGGGTATGTGCTGCGATTTTTTATAGCACACGTTTGTGGTTTCTATTAAAAAAAAGTTTCAGCACTGAATCTTACTACCTGTTCGAATTATACGCAAATGCACTATTTTCTCTGATATGTTTACATAGAGGAAGGTTGAATTCATAGGATTGTACCCACATTTGCATGGAGGGAAAGGGGAAAAAAATTAGTAACTAAATCCTTACTAATGAGTCACATTGCTCTGCAAGGGTTCAAACCATGACCTCCTCGTCTGAATAGTGCACATGAGACTCAAAGGCGGGACCTTTAGCTTAGCTCACTAATACTTATACAAGTGAACTCATTAGGTTTTTATCACCACGTCTTACTACCCGTTCTGATTATACGCCTATTTACTAATTACACTAATGGGTTAGGGATTAGGAAGGCTTAATTTAGAGAAAAACAACCTGCATTGGCGTGGAGGTAGAGTGGAAAACCATTTAGGAAAAACCACCCTCAGTACACCCTACCAGGGTCGAATCCCAATCTCTCAGTATTTTGCAGTCTAGTCCAACTCGAGAATAGCGCGCAAGTTTACGCGGCTACCGAAGCGGGTAACCCATTAGTTGGTGTGCGTGTAAAATGTATCAAGTTAAAAAGTATATAAAATTAAACAAAATCACTGCGGGAGTACTCAACCAAAAGTTAGAATGTCAGACACACTACCGGTGTGCACGTGATATAAATGTCAAGCTCATTTAGTCTGGTTTGGCGATGACGGGGAGGTAAATGTTCAAATCCCAGATGTTACACTGAGGGTGTTTTTTCATCAATTCACTCCCAATATCCCTCTACGAAAAGGCTTGTTAATTTCCTTTTTATTATAGTTTTCTAATTCTTAACTCACTAACGTCATTATTATAAGCGTAGACTAGGGGTGTGCAAACTTAATTATAGGAGGGCCAAATGAACAAATAAAATAACGGGCAAAAGTTTTTTATTTTCTCATTCTTCTTCAAAATTAATTTTAAATATTATAAGCACAAATGATAATAGACTTATATAAATATGTTTAAATACATTGAGAATGTATATCAATCATAAGTAGTGGATTAGTATGTTTTTAAGTTCATTCAGAAGATTTGTAGGATGGGGCGTGAGATGAGTGAAATTATGAATGAGTTCCCACCATTGTTTTATAATCTGGGTCAAACTGTGATGAGGTGATTATCAAGAGAAAAGACAGATGCTCATCAATAAGCAGGTTTATAAGATCACTTTTCATAAGTGTCATGCGTGAAAACCTTTGTTAACATGAATATGAGGATGCAAATATTGCCATATATTATAAGGCATTATTTACCAAGCTTAGAAATGTTTATTTTGGCATGGTTTTATAAGAGATACAGTTTTGTTGTGTTTAAAAAAGCTTGTTTCACAATTCAACACATTTACATTCTTTATTCCGTGGGTCAGATTTAACACGCGGGCCGTAGTTTTCTCATCCTTGGTGAAGACCACGGGTGCCCAATTTATTTCTTCAGTGGGCCACTATTTGCGCTGATTATCTTGAGAGTGCCCCTCCACTCCAACCTTACCACACCACCACCCTCACCATCCTGTGAAAAGATATACAAAATAATGTATATATATAACTTTATTTTTATTCCTGTGTCAGGTAGGAGGAATTCATTTAATAAAGAATACAAAACTAAATGCCATTAAAACACCTATATGGTAGGGTGGGGCTATTTGGATCAAGGGGCAATTTGAATCAAAATAAGGATTCAAGCTAATGCGCAGTTATTCTGCACATATTTTTTATGTCTAATTCTTCTAATTTACTGGTGACCTGGTGGTCTAGGGGTAAGGTGTCAGACTTCTGTGCTGGCGGCCGGGGTTCAATCCTCGGTCCCGGCACAGATTTATCNCCAAACCCTTCCTTCACCTCTGACAAGACATCTTGTGAATGTGGGGAATGCCAGGCCTCCACCGTGGTTCGGATTCCACGTTAAACTGTAGGTCCTTCATTTCATCTCACAATCACCCTACCATTACACATTAGCGTAAGTGCGTATAACCCGAATGGGTAGTAAGACGCGGTGCTAATAATAATAATAATAATAATAATAATTCTAATTTACTGAATGATCTACTGGCTGTAAATTGGTATGAAAAAATTATAAATTTTATACGTTTAAATAGCTGAAAAAATTGTTTTAAAAGATCAATATAAGTGAGATTGACATACTTTTCCTAGTGATTTAAATAAATGTCTTTGCGTTGTAAGGTCTTACCTTCTTATAGTTGTTGATTTCCAAGTGGTTTTTTTTAACCTATAGCTTATTCTTCTGGGCTCATCACCAAGAAGTTTGAGCGTATTCTATTGGAAGACAATAGAGTTATTTTATATTAAAAAATAGTTTGCTTCCGGGGCTATTTGAATCATTTTTCAAGGGGCTATTCGGATCATTATTTTCTTGCATTTTTATTTATTTTTAGAAAATACCATTAATTATTTATCGCTTAAAGCTTTTTATCATCAAGAAACTAATTCATTCTTTCATTCACAAAAACCCAAAATGCTCTATCACCAAATTAACCTTTGGTCAGACAGCTAAATGCTGCTTGGATCAAAGGAGCAACTGTTGGGAATGCGGTCAAAGGTATTGAATGTACAGGGATATTCCCTTACAATGGCGATAAAGTGCCCGGAGAAAGTTTCTTCCTTCCCACACCTTTATTGCAGATAGGACTTTAGGAGAACCGGAAACTCGATGTGACACTGGTATGACCTTGAAATACCGAGTCTCTAATAAGCCTAAAAGACGTATTTTATCTGAGTTCGATACACCCAGCAACTCAGATTATACTATAATATCGATAATATTTTTGACGATGAAGAAGAATAAGAAGAAAATGTACCATGTGGTTTTTGTAAAATTACTTATCTTGACAAAAATTCAAGTGCAAATGGAGACTGTATTAGGTGTCAAACCTGCAAATTGTGGTTTCATGACGTATGTGTCGGGGCCTTTGGAAAAAACAGTTTAAGTGTGGAAAATGCATATAAACATTTTTTTTGCATCTAGTAGTAGACACTTTCAATAAAATAAAAATTAAAATGGCTATACTCATGGTAAAATATAAAAATAAATATGTGATTCAAATAACCCCATTCCTGATCCAAATAGCCCCGCGTTTTTATTAAAATGTTATTTCCACTTGGTAATGTTCTTTATTAATTATAATCTACTTAGATTTTTTTTTCCAAAAAACTATTACTAGGTATGGTTCAGAAGATATGAATAAAGATATAAATACCTGTTAAAAAAGTTCCGCAAGCATATTATAGGTAAAAACTTAAATAAAAGTTGAAATGACCCAAATAGCCCCAGCCAATCATATTGGGAATAAATAATTGCATGTTTCTATAATATACAATCCATAAATAATTCAAGATCGTTTTTAAAAACAACATTGATAACAAAGTGGTAAAAATGTAGCCCACTCTGTAACTATACGATTATGTTTTCTTGACAATAGCCAGGGCCCTAAAGTTTATCAAAAAATTACCTAAAATATGAAAAAGAGTCATAATAAAACGCACACATCTAGATCAAACATGGGGCATACAATATAAATTAAAAATTATCCATGCAATGAAGTTCTTAACAAGTAAACTTATGCATTCTGCTGAATATAATATTGACTTACAAATATCTGCTTGAGAAGTAATAGCTACCCCCCCTCCCCCCCTTCTCAACGCAACCGTCTCCAATCCAGTTGTAGTGTCTCACCATAAATGTGTGTTTTACAACCATACAAGCAAAGAAGATACAAAGTCCATTGCTTCCTCTCTTTCCAGCAACTGTGTGTTGGAAATATTTATAAAATATCGATAGTATTAAAAAAATACACCTATTCAACACGAATTCCTTAAAATACTCGTATAAATGCCTAAACATTACTCTAAAAGGAAGTAAATCAAGAAAATATGACCTAAAATTCAAAAATGACAAAAAATGACATGAAATACTAATGTATTTTAGGCCTACTGAGAATATTGTATATTATGTAGCAATATAAAAAGACATGTCATCAGAATCTGGACCCTGATAATAACTATATTAGAAAGACAACAAAATACTAGGAGAAATAACATTTTAAAAAACATATAAAATCAAAAGAATATAAAGCTGTTTCAGTTCTTAGTAAGGTGTTCCCGAGATCATCAATTAAGGAAGAAGAAATAAGAATCATATTTTAGACACTTTTTAGTGAGTACAGAACTGTAGCTTTTTTTTATTTTTACTATTTCATGATTGAAAATGTTTGCCACTGATGAACACTCAATTTTACCTGAAAGGTAAGTATTTCCTTGGTGGGTGATATTATTGCCCTATCTTATAAGTTATGACGAGACGTGCTTGACAATCTTGCTACCTTTCAGGGTAAACGGAATGGACGTAGAATAAAAACCTACAGTAATATCTCGTGATGTGCTTTATTTTTTCTGTGGTGACATTTAGAGTGCCACATAAAATGCCGAGAGTTAGTGACCTATGCCGGCTTAGAGCTTTCATCGACTGTTGTGAAGCACTCTTGCTTCTAAGATGCCAATTGGTACCAATGGGATCTTTACTAAACACAGTTTAATTACGGATATGCGTATAAACCGAATGGGTAGTAAAATGTTGTGCTAAAACAAATTACGGATAAAAGAATATTTTCACATATTTTTCTCATTTATTTATAAGTTTAAATAAAGACTGTTAATGTTTGTGGAAGTTCGGTAATCTTCGTAGCCGACATGGACCTATGCGAGTGACATGACATTATTACCAAAGAGCATATACAAATAAATTCCTTCGCCGTGTTTGTTTACCTATTAATTGCTATGCCATGGCTTAATTCCGTCACATTAAATCAAGTGGACGAAGGGTTTTGATGAGTTACTTTCACGAGGTCATTAATAAAGTTTATAACAAAAATGTTTAGTTTTAAAGGAAATAAATTGTAGATCATTAATATATTTAAGAATCACGCGGCTCATATCTTCAAATATAGTGGCATCATATGACAGAGAGTATCAAGAAGCTGTTTAAGTCGATGTTTTATAGCAAATATGTGTCGTCCAATGTTGTTATTAATCTGGACGACTGTCACAAATACATGCGTAAAGAAGACAGGCTACTTAGAGAGACCTTAAATAGTGCGTGCAAGATAAGAGCTACAGACGATGTTCCGCCGCACAAACTCATTAGAATTGAGACTGTTTTACTTAGAGACGATCTTGAGGAAACTACGACAACAAGAGTCGCTAAAATGTAGACGCGCATGAGCTTCCTCCTCTCACACAACTTCCTCAATCCAAACTCATTGATATCAAAACTAACAAATGTGATTCTTTATTTCCTATCAGTCAATGCCGGGCCTGGTGTCGTATTTTCTTGCAAAAGTAACTTAGGTAGTTCTCTGCGGGCTTAGAGAGAGTGCTCGTTGATGGAACATTCCCATATTGTCCTTATTACCACACCCAGATATTCACACTAAACGCTATACGCGATTACCAACATACTCCTCTTGTTAGTGTGCTTCTTCTAGACAAAAGGGATGAAGCACATCAGCTCTTATTAGAATAAGTAAAAAACTTACGTGAGTTTCAAGAACTGATTTTTGAGGCCCGTCAAACCATCATCGATTTTTAAATATAAATTCACTCAGCTGCTCGTCTGATTTGAGCAGATTTACACTTTATTGGCTGAAAGTTATATTTAGATAAAACGTGGTGGTGGAAATTCACCAAACTAGGAATAAGCAAATAATAATAATAATAAAAGATCAGTCGTTGGCTCCTTAAGTTTTTCGGACTGTGATATCTAGATGAGAAGGAAGTGGACTATTTGATTGAAAGCTATGTTGATCAATATTTGTAATAGAATTTAAATTTTTAGTAAAATTGTAATAATAATAATATTTAGCACCGCGTCTTACTATCCGTTCGGGTTATACGCTGGTAAAATTGTACAAATTGTGTTAATTTAGCATGAAAGACATATATATGATATAATATAATAATAAGAATAAGAATAATAAAATAAGCATTATAATTTGATTAATTTAAGAAAAGATTGGTAATAATAATTACAAATTATGATATCTTATAATAATAAATGGGATACAATCATTGAAATTATAACAAACATCTAAATATATTGCATTAAAATAATGTTATGTTAGTATGATGTAATCATACATATTTATGTGTCTTCTATTATATTGGGAACTAAACAGAATAGTTGTGAGAATTTAGAAAATATAAAGAGTGAAATAAGTAATGTAAAAATTGAATTCCTTCCTTATCTGTAATTCTGTGTTCCTTGGAAACTGCTGCAATCCCTGCAACTTTTTTATAGCTTCGACATGTTTCGATGCTACAACGGCATCAACCTCAGGTCTGATGAAAAAAGAAAACACACCAAATGAAATTATGGTTGAAACACACTGCGTTAGCCAATGTGATACAACCTGTAAATTTAATAAAGGTTAATAAGTTGTAATATCAAGATGATAATAATTAAATAACATATTTACCAGAGTTAAAAGTTATGTGGTGGAGTATTCCATGTTGTTTGGGAAAGGAAACTGAGTTGAGATTAAAATTAACGTGTAGGGCTTATATATAAAGTGAGAAGATAGAGAAGATATCATAACTTGTAACTATTATTACCAATCTTTTCATATATGAATCAAATTATAGTGCCTATATTAGTATTATTATATTACATCAAACTATACTGTTTTTCATGCTAGATTAACATAATTTGTACAATTTACTAAAAATTGAATTATATTATAAATAATCTTAATCGTTCCTTATTAAACTATTAAAATTGTTGTTTTTTTTAATATATTGATCATGATTCACATTTTCCACCTCACATGTGGGCTGAACAGTCATCAGGTTGTCAACGGACAACAAATCTCTGTGAATAATTTCACTCTCTGTTCTCAGCTTCGTCCTACCGTCCTAATTCTAATATATTTGGGTTTGTAAAAACTAATCAACATTCAACAAACAACTTATATAAAAATTAAAGCTAGTTATAAATTCAAAACACCTGTTTCTTTTTGTGTTAAGAAAAGAATAGATTTTTTGAATCTATAAATTATATTAGTTAGTTTAAGGAAAGATAAATCACGAGATACCAGTACGTTAAATTTATGTCCTAGTTCAGCCGCTTCAGAGCTACAAAAACGAGTGTTCATGTATAACCGAGATATGGACCACTTTTGAGTTATTACTTAATATGTAATTATTTCCGAAAATAAACGGAAATATCATTTCACTGACCAAATATGTTCCCTTCCTATTATTATAAAAATGCAGTAACTTCCATGACGGAACTTGTTTGTATGATTGTTGATGGCGACAGAAAGACTTGAGCTCTTATAGCCTTTTCTCTCTCGTGACAGAGCTCAGATTTTCCAACAGATACTTTATATATTATGTGTAATGTGTTCTAACAACTAATTTGTTTTATAAAATTGTCACCACCCCCTAAGTTCGTTCATGTGGGCCTATGGTTGCCAAGATGGGTTACGGCCGAGTGTGGGGGAAGGGACTGTATTATGATTGTGTGGGTTCGTAATTGACTTCCAGCTTGGTATTTTATTATTTTATGGGGGTTTTTATTGTAATATTATATCTGTTACAAAACATGACGTTGACAAGCAATATTATAATAAATAGAAAAACTTAATAGATTTATCTATAAGCTTGTGACAGACCTTAGTATGCAAGGAATGCTTAACCAATGGGCTGACTGACCTCTAGGTGAGCCTACACGGTTTATGAACCCTGGTACCCTGGGTTCAACAGTCGTCCTCCTATACAGGTACTGATGATCTGGCGTCCTAACCCACGTAGCCTCCAAAACAGAGTGGCCCCCCTGGACTCGATGGTGATTAGTCAGCCCTGTTAGATTGGATACACTATTTTTTACTCTGCATTCTGGCCTGATTTACTGTGAGGAATGCTGACACTCTGTTCATGTTGAAAGCGCATTTGTTCTATAATTATCAAAGTATTTCTGGGGATAGTCCGAACGAATATTAGGATCTGAGGTACAAAAAATAAACCAAGCGATTACATGAATCATTTTATTTATATTTTACTCTTTTATTTGAAATATTTCTAAAATGGTTCCAACGATGTTGTTAAAAATGGCTAATTGGTTATTGTATTATAAATTATAAAGTAATTTTAAATAGTTGTAACAAATTTATTTGAATTTGTATCTGAAGAGTATTTAATACGAATATAAAAATGTGTATATCCTAATTACAATAAAGTATATAATAAAGTATGTGCGATGGTATCTCTCCATTTATTTCAATAGGTTTCTGATAATAAAGTAGTATCCACATGTATAAATAAAAGAATGAATAACAGAAAGTGAAACACAGCTATAGCAAACAATTATAATTTGGAAATAATTTTAACACCCAGCCATTGAAATGTACTTTTGAAACAATATTATTAGAATTTGTTTGCATATACCCTTTCATGATTGTAAAGAAATTCGCTTGAATTTGTAAACCATCTTTTCTAGAATATTTATTTATCAGAACTAAGTTCATCAATCTTTGTAGTTAGTTTTTTATTAGTGTTATTTAGCGTTCAAGTCATGAACCGACTGATTACATTAGCACATTACTTACATAATAACTTAAGTATAAAACATACACGTTTCATTGCTATCAAAGTTGATGTGCTAATCTCACAAATAAAAAATGTGTTGGCCATTTAGGAGATTGACCTCTATACCCTCGACTCGGACGGTAAATGAGATACCGATTGGACTAAGGTGTCTCACTCTGTATAGAGTAAATTGTTCCTACAGAATTATTTCCTTTCACATCCCGTTAACCACTTCAATTGTGAGATCTATCACCCCCCAACCCCCGCAATAATATTAAATGCTTATTTTCTTTCATCAGTATATCGCCCAGTTTTAAAATAGATTATAAAACAGCCTTATCTTTGTTGTAGTCATGATAAGGGTCGTTTTAGAGGACGTACATTTGCATTAGCTTGGAGAGAGGTCAGGAAACACACAGTGATAAATAACAGGTTGACCCGCGCAATCAGCAAAGATTCAAACACCCATTTCCTCATATTATGAGAATGACGCCTTAAACTGTTTGAAAATATAATCGGGTAGCTTTCCCTTTTGAGTGTTGGTGTAATGTTGTCAATCGTAAGATTACTCATTTGTTTTTTGTTACAAGTCGTATACCTTAAACATTTCCCGTGAGCGTAGCTCCTCTAGCTGTGTTCTATTACACACCTTTAACATTTCCCTTGAGCGTAGTTCCTCTAGCTGTGATCTATTACACACCTGAAACTACCCTTGAGCGTAGTTCCTCTAGCTGTGTTCTATTACACACCTGAAACTACCCTTGAGCGTAGTTCCTCTAGCTGTGATCTATTACACACCTGAAACTACCCTTGAGCGTAGTTCCTCTAGCTGTGATCTATTACACACCTGACAATACCCTTGAGCGTAGTTCCTCTAGCTGTGTTCTATTACACACCTCTAACATTTCCCTTGAGCGTAGTTCCTCTAGCTGTGTTCTATTACACACCTCTAACATTTCCCTTGAGCGTAGTTCCTCTAGCAGTGATCTATTACACACCTGACAATACCCTTGAGCGTAGTTCCTCTAGCTGTGTTCTATTACACACCTGAAACAACCCTTGAGCGTAGCTCCTCTAGCTGTGTTCTATTACACACCTGAAACTACCCAAGAACGTAGTTCCTCTAGCTGTGTTCTATTACACACCTCTAACATTTCCCTTGAGCGTAGTTCCTCTAGCTGTGATCTATTACACACCTGAAACTACCCTTGAGCATAGTTCCTCTAGCAGTGTTCTATTACACACCTCTAACATTTCCCTTGAGCGTAGTTCCTATAGCTGTGATCTATTACACACCTGACAATACCCTTGAGCGTAGTTCCTCTAGCTGTGTTCTATTACACACCTCTAACATTTCCCTTGA
>CABFVZ010003696.1:44572-67358 GCA_902151445.1 Timema monikensis | reverse complement strand
AGTTACTTGGCTCGAGTGCGTCGGCACGAAGTGCTGTGTAACCCTGGAGTCTAGTAAGAGTTTAGTGAGCTGACTATGAAACCGGGCCGCAGATGTTTATTTGGTAGCTCACATGACAACACTCACTTGGTACAAGTGAATTCTATTGAAAAGATTGAGTAAATTTGAGTTGAATACATTCATTTCCTCACTTGTATACGAGATTCCGAGAAGGTCGGACATGTCTGCTGTTCCTGGAGAATACTGCGAGGACATCGTAGAGGAAGCCGACACCAGACAACGAATTTAGTCCAATCTCCCTTCACAACAGAGTCTGAGACGGTCTGTGCGAGGTATTAAGCTGCGTTGATCCTAACGGTGCCAACCAGTAGCTGAAAAACATAAAACGTGGGCGGCTGTAAAGCAATACCTTGCAGTCGGTGACCGTCTTGGTGACTCACACAACACACCACAGTAATGGAGAGCCCCCACTCTCCCTCACACCCGTGCGCCACTAGCCTGCCCTTGTCAGGGCTGCGCGAAATGGCCGAGGCACCACTCGACACAAATTACACCACACTGATGTTCACCAAACCACGATTAAACCGAAATGCCAACTTCTCAAACTCAGAGGCTAACCCGGAGACAACCGACATGGAAACGGACCACGAGGGCAACGGTTCATTCACCCTAGTTAAACTGAATCGTAAGAGGAAATGCAGAAATACAGACACGACACAATCCAAGAAAACCATCACCACGGTCGACAACAAATACCAACCACTGAACACCAAAACACAATTAAACAACGACACACCCTCAACACAGACAGACACCAACAAGAAAGCGAGACTTCCCCAAATTGTGACTGTAGGGATCCACAATTACAAAAAGATCACAGAGATAGCGAAATACACTGAAACCACAACAGGAGGGAGTTACATCAAACCACCTCGACACACGACTTCAAACTTGTACAAAGCCTCTTAAAGGAAATGAACCAAAAGTTTTACACCTACTCACCGCCGCGAGACAAGCCGGTAAAGATAGTAATAAAGGGACTGCCACTAAACATGGACCCTGAATATATCAAAGCAGAGTTTACTCACCTAGGCTACCCAGTAACTGACGTGCGCTAGTTTAGCCGAAAGGCAGAGGCGACAGACACCACACAGACAGTGACATTACTCCCGACATTTTTGTTCTCGCTTGCTAAGACCGAAACTCACACCACTATCTTTGGAGTTAGATACCTCAACCAAACTAAAGTTAGGGTAGAACACTACATCCCTCCCCGAAACATGATTGTGCAGTGTCACAAGTGTCAGCATCATGGGCATGTGAAGAACAACTGTTCGAACATGCCCAGATGCGTGAAGTGTCCCGGAGCACACCTCACCCCCAATTGCCCCAAGAAGGACAACACGACACCGGCAAGATGCATCAATTGCAAGGGCCCACACACGGCCAACTACAGCAAATGCCCGGTATACGTGCAACTGTTGGAGGCCAAGAACAATAAACTCAACACATGACAGACGTGGCCCACACGGACAGCGCCCCCACCTACCATCGTTAATAACTACCTTCCTATCCGGTGCACCCGTAAAATTGTCCCTCCGACCAACCAACCCCTCCCGGGCCCAACAGCTAAACAATCCTCAGAGGTCACAGCTATTTACCGCTCCTATACCGATGTTACGGTGGGACGCAACAGACGACCACAACAAGAAAACACAACTTCTCCACTCTCAGACATAAAATACTTCATCGACCTGCTCAAGGACCTAAACATTTTCGAGATACTCACACACTTCAGACCATACCTCACTAGACTCAGAGAGGTGACCGAAAAGACTGTAAAACTTATGATATTGCTAGAGGGAGTGGCCGAATACTTCTCGACCAAATATGATTAACGCAAACGTGACTGTGACGAAAGACATACTTCGGGTTTTTATATGGAACGCGAACGAGATATTTACGCAAGCTAAGGAGCTATAATATATTTTTAAAACTTATTCAATAGATATTGCCCTAATAAATGAGACCCATCTAAACCCAGGAAAAAATATTTACTTTTACGGCTACACTATTTATAGAAACGATAGGCCCCAAGGCAGGGGAGGGGGCACGGCTATCTTGATCAAGAACCATCTCCCTCACTATCCACATCAATTTCAAAATCTCCAGAATATAGAAGCTACTGGAATAAATGTAAATACTAGCGACAGGAGTGTCCGATTCGCGGCCATATACAAACCCCCGACTAAGTGTAAAGTGGGCAGGATTTTTGGCCCTTAGCTCTCAACCATTTCATTTATAAAATTATATTAGTTTGCCATTGTCTACATATTAATACACTCAAGATACTGAGAATACTAAACTGATAAATACATTGTTCATTTCCCATTCATCTAGGCCTAATTTAATTCTCTTTATTACTATCAAATGATTAGTTATAAGAAAGTGTGGGGTTTTATGGTAATTATAATTTATGTAAATCATAACCAAAGTTTTAAGCAATATATGTTTTAAATTTCAATTAATTAACTTCATTTTCAGACCATTAAACTTTTATGTCTTTGTTGGAATTATAGAGTCATCCAAATTTATTACTTTTACTTTTCATTTTAAGCATCGTGCAATGTATTAATAGCTGAACCCGGCAGCTGTGAGATGCACCTGTTGCTTGCACGTGTGGTCTTTCAGTGGGGTGGGAGGTTTTGGCGTGGACTCCTGGCCAATCAGCGCATTCGGTTTAGCATCTGTGTTTGACCCTATGTTTGAAGGGTAGCGTCAGAGACGTGACACTCGCCGGTTAGCATGCAAACAGCTAAGACCTGTATTCACAAAGTACTTTTAGTAACGGGTAAAGATAGGGTTTCGAGATGGGTGAACAGAGAGGTAGACCTGGAGGCTAGATAACCACTACCCTAAATAATTATCAATGTATAAACAATTTGTTTCTCTAAATTAAGTAACCGTGGTACCAACATGTATAATATTCAGTTAAAATAAAGCTTCAAATTCTACACTAAATAGTATCTCTTCAATCGGCTGTGTCCATCTACCCCCACCATTATCTATACAACCCCGAGATGCTCTACTGGAACCAACTGACTGCCGTGGACGACAACTTTTTATGAAGATCAGCTGAGTGAAGTGGGTGACTTGGTACATAAGACACTACTACCACAAGACTTAGACGAGATCACAGACGCAAACAAACTTTTTTTGGCGGGCGATCTTAATTCTAAGAACACAATTTGGAACAGCCGAGTAACCACCGGTAACGGACGAATATTAGCAGACCACGTAGATACTCATGACTACGTAGTTGTTGCTCCAGACGAACCTACATTTTATCCCTCAAATTATCAACAGAGACCCGATATCATAGACGTGGCATTGACCAACATTGGTGTAACCGCCAAGAATATGATGGTATTAAAGGAACTAGATTTGGACCACAATCCTATATTGTGTGAAGTTAAGACTGACAATAACTTTGAGACAAGGGGACTCAAACAAACGACAGCAACTTGAGACTGGGACGAGTTTAGGCAGATATTAGAGGAAACCTTACCAGGAATACATGATATAGAGTCAATAGAACAGGCTGATGCTACGTTACAACTATTCACAACTACAGTGCAGGAAGCCTACAGGGTAAACACTACTAAAACCCCCATACAACATGACCTCCGGCAACAATACCCGGATTTGGACTTTCTTATAGCCCAGAAACGGAAAGCGAGAAGGGACTGGCAGACTTAAAGAAACCCACACCACAGGACGATCTGAAACCGACGCAGAGCCCAAAAGAGGAGAGTCAAGGACATCAGACGGAACAGATGGGACACTTACGTCACCGAAGCCGCACTTGACAGAGAAAAGTTGTGGAAAGTTACACAATTCAAGGGGACCACCAGAAAAAAGACCGTAATAGCTATCCATGGGGAACACGGCATGGTTTACGAAAGCACGAAGATGCCATAGCCGTGGTTTTAGAGAAACAGTTCAAACCAAACGACGAACCACAAGATCACGACTTTACCAGAGACGCGATTATAACAATCAGGGATTATCTGGAAGGACAAAACGACACTAGGGCAGAGGAAACTACTCTGGAAGAGCTCACCACCACTATAAAGGAACTGCTTAGGAAAAAATCGCCAGGACACGACTACCTTACTAACGAAATATTAAAACAAATGGCAGGGAGAGCGGTAATAGCGCTATTGGCTCTACTGAACTCACTAATGACGCTATGCTACTTCCCAGCTGACTAGAGTGATAACAATCCCCAAACCTGGTAAGGACCCGATATTCCTTCAGAACAGAAAGCCGATAAGTTTACTAACGACCTTGAGTAAAGTTTATGAGAGATTAATTATCAAAATACTGGAAAAAAATTATAGGCTAGGTGTTATTCCAAACCTTCAGTTTGGATTTAGAAACCACCATTCCACCACCCACCCCTCAATAAACATAGTAGAAGACGTAACTGACGCATTTAAATAAAAAACAACGTAATAGCTATCTTCCTAGATGTCAAGAAAGCTTTCGACAAAGTTTGGCACATTGGACTCATTCAGATGATTAATAAAATTCAACTACCCCAAATGGTTAATCTTCTTGATAGCCAGCTTCCTCAGAAGGAGTACGTTCCAGGTGGTTATGAACGGAAAAAGATCGCAGACACACACTATTAAAGCAGGGGTACCGCAGGGCTTATCACTAGCACTTCAATTATACAACATTTATGTAGCAGACATTCCCACTCACGATCAAGTTCAGGTTAGACTTTTCGCTGACGACACCATGCTCTATGTAGCCAAGAAAAACATAAACTACGCATCACTTGCTATGCAACGATACCTCCTCCTCCAGGACTGGCTCTCCAACTGGAGAATTAAAGCAAACCCCACTAAATCAGCAGCCCTAATCTTAGCTAAAGGTAGAAAACCGATCCCCGCCCCACTTACCCTATTTGACACAAAGATCCCACTCCAAGACGAAGTCAAGTACCTTGGTATCACAATAGATAGGAAACTCACCTGGAGGGGCAAGGGCAAAGTAGTGGGTAAATTCATACAACTGTATTCGCTATTCAAAGGAGGGCAGCTCTCAATTCTCACTAAAATACAAGCAGATAATTCAACCCGTCATACTTTATAATTGTGTAGTATGGAGCTATGCCTCCAAACAAACTCTAGCAAACTTCAGGTAACACAAAAACAAAATATTATGGACACTCACTGGGACAAACAGATGCAATAGAATAGCCGACATACACACAATGAAAAACTGGCGGCAAATACAGGAAATCTTCCAGGACAGAAACGAAAAGTTCTAAGATCAGACTGAAACGCACGAGAACGAACTTGTTAGAGGACTTGGACCGTACGATCCGACTGACCCACGACACCGTAAACGACCCAAGCTGGCGTAGCTGACCACCTATTTATTCTATCTTAATGTCTACTATAACCTAACACATAAAAAATAATTAAAAAATAAAAACCCAAAAGAGAATTAAAACAATTTTAAAATCTTTAGTTGATAATCCTAGAAGAAGAAAAAATGTGTAAAACAAAAAAACAACTAGATGTAACATTCCTAGTAGGATAAAAATTTACCAATACTTGACAATCAACTACGCCAGACTGACAGCGGAATCGTCGACAACCTCACCACCCAACCTATCCTATACTCTACCTGAACCTAAGCCCGACCTTCACGCACAAATCGCACATTTCATGCCATTACTACCTTAGTCACGGCCGGACTCCACTGGGATAATCGACTAAGTTTTTTACGAGACAGAGGATAATACTGGCGCCGGGGTCGGCCCCAGATGGGGAATGGAAATGTATAACCTCCAGATCAAATCCCAAGAATAAAAAATCCTACCAAACTCAATCTCACTCCCGGACCTAAAATCGACCCTCATAGTTCACCCACAATCACCATCATACCTTAAACACACCTTCCCCCATCCTAGGAAAAAAAACTTCCTTTACCCGAGACTCAGCGCAAACACTCACAATCACTATTTCTCATCTCATAGGGTAATGTATACTAAACCTGTTGTAATTCTCTTATAGCTACATTTCACTTGTTTCATTTCATCAGGTATATAATTTCATTCACGAGGTTAAGAGTCACGACAGTGACTCGGTACTCAAACAATAAATCAGCCCTTTCTATGATTAACTAGATTGGCGCTTCTGTCAATTTGGAGATTCATAGTCGGGCAACAGCCTCACGGCGAGTTGAACACATTTTCGTGACCCCATGAGGTACCCACAGCCCACTATTTGTGAACCCCAATGTCCAAGTAACAACTTTACCTTTGTATCCTCCCCAAACCAAAAACGTTCTTGCACCACTGTTGGCCAACACGAAAACTAAAAGACGTCAAGATCCTTCGGTTCCAGTGTCAGTGACGGGTAGGTCGGTCGGAGTTAGAATACCAGTCAGGTTTACTAAGACATCCCCCCCCCTCCCCTCTAATTGCCTCACCACTCTTTCTCCACGCAAATATGAGTGTATTTACTCTAAAATGCTCCTCATACCTACACCAATAGTGTGGATAAATGTAGATAGCCCATACAGGAAGTAATATAGTTGCGTGCCCAGAGTTTAACATTGTCAAGTCTATAGCCATAAGAAATGTCGAGTGAAAGGGTGGTTTGGATGGTGAGTAGGGGAAGGGGGGGGACTTGATCACAGCTCCCTAACCACGTGAGACCGAGAACATGTGTGAATATTAAATGCCTTCCGGTGATACTTGGAGTTGTTTTATAGTAATTAAGTACATCGATTTAAATAATATAAGTGGTCTTGCATAAAATACATTGGTATGATTTTATTGTTATTTTATCACACTTGGTCATTTCGTATCTAGCGGTAAAACTTTTAAATACTAAGCTTAGTTCGTAAGACTGCTTTTAAAATGTAGCCCATACATTCGAAATCTCTTCAGCATAAATATTTCAGTTCTACTTCATACGATTTAAATTTGTATTAAAGTCATTTTTTATCTTGGGGGACCCTCATGGGTGCGCCACCGGACTAAGACGGGGTGCAAAAAAAACCCACTAAAATCGCCCCAGAACTCAATCTAGGTCCTTAACTTCTAAAAGGCTGACAGACTCGTGATCAGATATACTAAAGATGACATTATCTACAACTAATTATTTTGTAAGTCACGTTGTTGTAGCGTCTTCAAGAGAGTTCCCACGGCGGGGCAATCCACGGACAACAATGCAAGTTCCTGCCCAAGGTCTACCCGCGAGTGCAACCAAGAATGACGCTCTTCTTTCCTCAGTTATTACGTAGCAGTGGAATCTCTCAACATTGTCGTCGTCTTCCTCTTGACAAAACACCTGCATGCGACAGTTGTGTTTCAACATCGTAACAAGGTGGACATTTATAAATTAGCACCATGGACACCTGGAAGAATACCAGACTGTTAGCTCTTATTGTTAGCTATCTCATCTCTGTCAGATACTGTGAGTAGTTTTATAAAACTACTACTAGCTGTTATTGTTAGCTATCTCATCTCTGTCAGATACTGTAAGTAGTTGTATAAAACTAATACTAGCTGTTATTGATAGATATCTCAACTATGTAAGATACTGTGAGTAGTTGTATAAAACTACTACTAGCTGTTATTGATAGATATATAATCTATGTAAGATACTGTGAGTAGTTGTATAAAACTACTACTAGGTGTTATTGATAGATATATAATCTATGTAAGATACTGTGAGTAGTCGTATAAAGCTACTATTGGCTGTTATTGTCATCTGTGTCAGATAGGTCCTACTGTGAGTAGTTTTATAAAGCTACTATTGGCTGTTATTGCTGACTATTTCATCTGTCAGATACTGTAGGTAGTTGTATAAAGCTCCTATTAGTGGTTATTGCTGGCTATTTAATCTTTGTCAGAATCTGTGAATAGTTGTATAAAACTTTTATTTAGCTGTTATTGCTAGCTATCTTATATCCGTCAAATACTGTATTATGTACGACACGTCTCTTAGCTAACATTTGTGTTATATCTCGATAAAATATTGTAGATTGATCTTCTTAATCGAGTTTACTCTGCTACTACTTTTCGTTATCATAATTAAGTTATATAATCTTAATAATTATGACCAGTATATGGCTAGACTATTAAAATTAATAATCTCATCAATGACAAAATCTCAAACTCAATGGAACTCAACAAAGTGGCGAGTCGTGCAGAACTGGCTAGAGGCGTAACCTTAAAATTATATAAGGGGGGTTGGGGTGGGATTACAAATTAAGATTAACCCGTTCGTTTTGTGGAATGGCTGAGGGTAATGGGTATATCAGGTAGCTAGGTACCACAAATTAGGCCATGTAAGAATCACCTTTAATTTCTCTCGGTGCTAATTTGACTCATTTTATAATAGCTACTTTTCATTAATAGTCTTAGCTGATAGGCGGAATACATTGATTTGGAGGAGACCGTGACGTGTTTCCGGGAGTTGATATGGTCCTGAAACTGGCTATCAGCCCGTTAAATCATATAACCTGTTCACCTGAAATAAGAAAATAGGAGGGGATAATAACATATGACTTAAGGGGTGAGTTATAGTAAAAAAAAACTATTAAACAAGTTAACATTAATCAAACAAAACATTTTTATAAATACGTGCTCTACCTCAAGAGATGGATGTGTATTTTATTTCAACAAATTTAAAATTTAAAGGCAAGGTTTTTATAGACTGAGGGTTGAGGAGAGGGAAGGTCATCAACTAAAACGAAAGTTAGTGTAATAAGGGCGTTTAGCAAAAAAGGATGGTTTGAACGTTTTGGTTCCCAAGCTATAAAGGGGGGATCGTAAACCCTCTTCCAGACATTTTAAGAAATTTGGATGCCTTTAGAAGCTTCATAAAATGGTACCTCACTTGGAAAAATTTACCTAAATTATGATCCTCTTAGAAGTCATTTGGAGTGGTTCTCACCCAAAAGCTTTATTTAAATTTGCAGTCTTCTAGAAAGCTGGTGAAGTATATTAGACATGTTGTTTCATTGTTATTCCTCTCCTTCCTGCTCAACAATAGAAAGCTGGTGGAATGTCCTAGGCAAGTTTTTTCATTGCTATTACTCTCCTTCATGTTCAACAATTGCAAGCTGATGGAGTATCCTAGGCATGTTGTTTCATTGTTATTTCTCTCTTTCTTATTCAACAATTGCAAGCTGATGGAGTATCCTAGGCATGTTGTTTCATTGTTATTTCTCTCTTTCTTATTCAACATTTGCAAGCTGATGGAGTATCCTAGGCATGTTGTTTCATTGTTATTTCTCTCTTTCTTATTCAACACTTGCAAGCTGATGAAGTATCCTAGGCATGTTGTTTCATTGTTATTTCTCTCTTTCTTATTCAACACTTGCAAGCTGATGGAGTATCCTAGGCATGTTGTTTCATTGTTATTTCTCTCTTTCTTATTCAACAATTGCAAGCTGATGGAGTATCCTAGGCATGTTGTTTCATTGTTATGTCTCTCTTTCTTATTCAACATTTGCAAGCTGATGGAGTATCCTAGGCATGTTGTTTCATTGTTATTTCTCTCTTTCTTATTCAACATTTGCAAGCTGATGGAGTATCTTAGGCATGTTGTTTCATTGTTATTTCTCTCGTTCCAGCTCAACAACTGGCATACTTGTGAAGTGTTCTAGGCATATTCTTTAATTGTTATTTCTCTCTTTCTTGTTCAACCTGTGCAAGCTGTTGGAGTTCCTTAGTCATGTTGTTTCATTGTTATTTCTTTTCTTCATGTTCAACAATGAAAGCTGGTGGAATGTTCTAGGCATGTTGTTTAATTACTATTATTATTCTCCTTCGTATTTAACAGTAGAAAACCCGCCTCGGTGGCGTAGTTGGCAAACGCGCTTGTCATGTTGAGCTCGACTGCTGAGGACGGGGAGATCGAGGTTCGAATCTAGGTCGGGTGAACTGGGGGAGGTCTTTCATAAATGGTTTTCCACTCTCCCTCCACGCAAATGCGGGTACACTTCCTCTAATTCAACCTTCCCAATTCATAATCCATAAGCGTAATTAGTACTTAAAGCGTATAACCCGAACGGGTAGTAAGACGCGGTGCTAAATATTATTATTATTATTATTATTATTATTATTATTATTATTATTAGAAAGCTGGTGGAATGTCCCAGGTATATGGTTTCATTTTTATGTCTCTCCTTACTGTTAAGCAATTCCAAGCTGGGGGAGTGTCCCGGGTATGTTGTTTTATTTTTGATTATATCCTTCCTGGAAACAATGGCAAGCTAGTCACAAAAATGTTGTTTCATTGTTAGATCTCTCCTTCTTGTTCAACAATGACATGCTGGTGTAGTGTTAAATGAAGGTTTTATCATTATATCATCATCCTTATTGTTCAACAATGGCATGCTAATGGAGTATCGATTTTTTATCATTGTTAGTTATCTCCTTCTTGTTCAACAGGCATGTTGGTAAAGTATCAAAATAATGTTTTATAATTGCTAGTTCTATACTTATTGTTCAACCATGGCTTGTTTTCATTGTTAGTTCTATCCTTGTTCAATAATAGCATGTTGTGTTGTGTTACTGGAATATTGTTTCATTGTTAGTTCTCTTCTCTTTGTTCAACAATGGAATGCTGGTGAAGTGTCAAATGAACGTTTTATAATTGTTAGTTCTATTATTCTTGTTCACAATGGCTTGTTTTCATTGTTAGTTCTCTCCTTGTTCAATAATGGCATGCTGGTGTTATGTCAAGGAAATGTTGTTTGATTGTAAGTTCTATACTTCTTGTTCAACAAAGGCATGTTGACAAAGTGTCACAGATATTATATTGTCTTGTCAAACGTTATCATACTTATAACTAGCTATTAAATTCCACTAGTGTTTCTCAAGCGCATGCTTATATAAAAAGTTTCTTTTTTACTTCAACAAAATGGGTGAGTCATTCTAATACTCATTGTTACCAGTGCCACTATTAACAGATGAAAATGAGAGAAAATATGTGTTACATAATTCTGTCAATACAGGCAAAAGAAATATACTTTGTACTTACTTGTGCCAATTTCAAACTAGAACGCACAATAAACTCTAGCATTTGCATAAAATATAATTGATACAAATTCTTATAAAAACTTTGGAATCAGTATGCTCAACATTTCGCAAATATCATTGAGACGCACGAAAAAAGGAGATCCTATAAACTTACATAACGTCTGGGATTTAGTCATGCTGTGCTGCTACAGAAGTGACTGAGCCACCGAGCAAATGAGAGCAATTTCCTTCACTATCACTATACACGTATCTTTACTTTCTCTCTATCTTACAGGTAGAGAAAGTATGGTGATCGTAAAAAAAAAAAATCGAACTCGAGATTTTGATGAATCTTGACGTTTCATGAATCCCTGAATCCGAAAAGTGGTTTTTGAATTTCCGTCCGTCTGTCTGTACCTCACACTAGAGTCTAAACTATTTTACCGATTGAGCTAAAACTCGATATCTAATAGGGTTTTCATAGGGTTGCCCCGAGGGGTTTTTGTAATTGAATATCTACCCCTAAATTAAGGGTAGTTTACTGAAGGGCAAAAAAAGAAAAAGTCGATTTTATCAAAATCGGCTCTAACGATTTTGATTAAATTTCATCTATAAACCTTAATAAATATTCCAAATAAAATGGCTATCCTCAATATTTCGGAAAAATGGCTTTAAGGGCTCCGGTCTGATGCGTAAATTAACATTTTATCTCCGAAACTATTTGAGATATGAAATTACTTAGCATTACAAATATGTATATATATTTTTAATACAAATATTTTATTCGAAACATATTATAAAATCAATATTATTCAATCTATACGCAATTATATATATTTTTGTTTATATTATTAAAATTATAGGTCAAATCTTCTGTCCTGTTTTCAAGTTTTATTACTTCCTACTAATTTGTTTTTACCTTTGCACAAGCAACAACAAATAGTCAAAAACTAGTATTCACTATAGTTAATATTGCACTTTCACATTCTTTCATTAGTTATTGATTCCTTAAATTTCTTTCTACTTCCCTCCATTCATCTCTAGTAATACAATTTTCATAAATTGGAACATGTAAAGCAGATCCCAGTTTCCAAGCTGTCAGCAAATGGTTCAAATACCATTTTATTAAGGTCTTTAAAACATTAAACTGTTTGAAATGCTCTTAGGTGGACAAAGATGCGCCTCTTTTCTCATTGATTCTATATCATTGTATATTATTTTATTCGTGTTCTTATGTGGAGTGGTGATGATACAATGTACATTATTCCGTTCAGAAATCTTACGAGTTTATAGAAAGAGAGAGAAAGTCTGTGCGGTGCGCCGTACCATTTATTGTGTCCGTGCTAATGGCGGGGTGGTTTCAATAGATCCACCCCCTACTAGCTATTAATTCATACATATTTTAATTTTGATTTCACTGTAATTGATGTATTCCTTGTTTGATGAACAATGACAACGCTTTATTATGTGTATGTTTGAGATAATAAATTATTGTTCTTTTTTAAAAGTTACAAAAGAAAATAAGAGTTATTAAAATTTAAATGGATAAGGTTTCACTTTCTTAAGGTTCACGTTTATTTAATGTTCAACAATGATTTACTGGTAGAGTGGTGAGCTAATGTTTTACCATCCACATTCCCTTTCTCATTGTTCAACATTAACATCGTGGGTGAAGTATTATATTATTAAAATGTTGACATGAATATTTCCTTGTTCATTGATCAACAACAACACGCTAGAAGGTTCTTTAAATAATGATTTTGTTGCAATAAATGGTCTATTATAGTTTTGTCCTGACAGTCCGAACGTCAGTAAATTATTATTATTATTATTAGCACCGCGTCTTACTACCCGTTCGGGTTATACGCACTTACGCTAATGTGTAATGGTAGGGTGATTGTGAGATGAAATGAAGGACCTACAGTTTAACGTGGAATCCGAACCATGGTGGCGACCTGGCATTCCACACATTCACAAGATGTCTTGTCAGAGGTGTAGGAAGGGTTTGGAACGTCAGTAAAAAGTTGTTTTGTATCCATCCGCCTCATAAATATACTATATCAATATTTCAAAAAAAGTAATTTTACATCAATTATTGTTAATCGCGACAGTACATATTCAAGAAACGAATTGATCAAGTGCTAGTTCTAGTAACCTTTCAATATTCAGAAATGGCCCAGTTACCATGAGTGAACCACAGTCCAATTTTATCAAACAGGGCTATTTAGAAAATACAAACTTATTTTTTGCGGCCAAAGTGGACATTATTTAACATATTGTCATTTTATTTTATAGGTTTATATCATATCTATCAAAAGTGACATCTGCAGATCACATTACTTGACGTATGAATACGTGAAAGTAGATCTAGTCATTTTTCTATCAGTCAGATAATGTTCTTCCTATAAAAATTGGACTATAGCAACAATTTATTTCTCATTTAAAAAATAAGACGAACCAGTGGAGTATCACATGTTTGCTTAGATTTGCTTGACCTTGGGTTAACTCACCTCTAAATGACAAGTCGAAGGAAGCTAATTTGTGTTGTTGTCTTTTTGTTCATTCGTTGAGTGAATCTTGCTGTTGTTTTGTTCATTCATTGAGCGAATCTTTCTAACTCTATAATGATGGTTATTATGTGTGTACTTTCCATGGGATTTTCCTGTCGAGGCGAATTTTCTCACGTTGATTTTTTTTGAATAGTTCTTTTTTTAAAACTAAGACTTCCTACACTTGTTAAACATAGTGAAATGTTAATATTTTGTTATTTGCGCTTGAGTAACATCAATGGTGCAATTAATTATTTGTGAAGTGTTAATTTTGATTCATTGACACTAATACAATTATAATCTTCGTGAAATGTTCAGCAAGTTTTGTTTGTACGCATGTCAGTTGCTGAATTTCACGAAATATTTTTATGAAATTTGAATATAATCCAATTAGTAGTAAGACGCGACAAGAAATAAAAGTAGTTGAATAACATTGCATGAGATGTTTAATTTGTTTTGTTTGTGATTACCTTTACCGCAATTGAAACCTCGTGAAATGACAAAATGGTTTTGTTTTTAAGTGAGTACCATAATTTAAATCTAAACCTTGTGAAATGTTCAGTTTGTTTTGTTTTGACTTGAGAAGCATGTTGGACTACGTAATTATATCTTGGCCATGGGCAAGAGGGTTGAGTGCTTTAGTTTAAGACGACTTCTAATTGAGATACTCTGGTTCGTATAACGGTTGAATCAAAATAATTTATATTAGCGGTGTGAAAGGAAATGAGGTCACAGGAGCTAATAGTGTTGTGGAAGTGAACGTGAGCAAACTACTTTTATTTTTTGTTAGATTTAAAACTAAAACTGTTTAAAATCTAAATATTGCTCAGGCATCAATGTTTAGTTTAAATTTTTACTGATAGTAATTTAAAACTGTTCTTGAATATGTGTAATTTAAGCAGGATTTTTTTTAACCTTAATTTTAAAAAAATATGTTAAAATGCCATTGTGTTCATGACAGATATTTTAACCGAATTTAGAGTAACAGAACATCTAATAAAGCTATTTTAAACAACTTGTGAACAAATTTCAATAGAAACGAAGAAAAATAAAGAATTGTCATTATTCAAGAGATGTGCGACTGTAATTAACACCGTACCTAGTCGCTTCTTCTCACATATCTTACCCGCTTATTTTCACATCCCTTTCCTGATTCTTCTTACATATCTTACCCGCTTCTTCTCACATCCCTTACCTGATTCTTCTCACATATCTTACCTGATTCTTCTTACATATCTTACCCGCTTCTTCTCACATCCCTTACCTGATTCTTCTAACATCTCTTACCTGATTCTTCTCACATCCCTTACCTGATTCTTCTCACATCCCTTACCTGATTCTTCTTACATATCTTACCCGCTTCTTCTCACATCCCTTACCTGATTCTTCTCACATATCTTAGCTGCTTCTTCTCACATCCCTTACCTGATTATTCTTACATATCTTACCCGCTTCTTCTCACATCCCTTACCTGATTCTTCTTACATATCTTACCCGCTTCTACTCACATCCCTTACCTGATTCTTCTCACATATCTTACCTGCTTCTTCTCACATCTCTTATCTGATTCTTCTTACATATCTTACCCGCTTCTTCTCACAGCCCTTACCTGATTCTTCTCACATATCTTACCTGCTTATTCTCACATCCCTTACCTGATTCTTCTTACATATCTTACCCGCTTCTTCTCACATCCCTTACCTGATTCTTCTCACATATCTTACCCGCTTCTTCTCACATCACTTACCTGATTCTTCTCACATATCTTACATGATTCTTCTCACATATCTTACCTGATTCTTCTCACATCTATTACCTGCTTCTTCTCACATCCCTTACCTGCTTCTTCTCACATCCCTTACCTGATTCTTCTTACATATCTTACCGGCTTCTTCTCACATCACTTACCTGATTCTTTTCACATCACTTACCTGTTTCTTATCACATATCTTACCTGCTTCTTCTCACATCCCTTACCTGCTTCTTTTCACATCCCTTACCTGATTCTTCTCACATCACTTACCCGCTTCTTCTCACATCACTTACCTGATTCTTTTCACATCCCTTACCTGATTCTTATCACATCTATTACCTGCTTCTTCTCACATCCCTAACCTGCTTCTTCTCACATCCCTTACCTGATTCTTCTCAAATATCTTACCTGCTTCTTCTCACATCCCCTACCTGATTCTTCTTACATATCTTACCTGATTCTTCTCACATCTCTTACCTGATTCTTCTTACATCTCTTACCTGATTCTTCTCACATATCTTACCTGCGTCTTCTCACATCCCTTACCTGATTCTTCTTACATATATTACCTGATTCTTCTCACATCTCTTACCTGATTCTTCTCACAGCTCTTACCTGATTCTTCTCACATATCTTACCCGCTTCTTCTCACATTCCTTACCTGCTTCTTATCACATCCCTTACCTGTTTCTTTTCACATATCTTACCTGCTTCTTCTCACATCTCTTACCCGCTTCTTATCACATCCCTTACCTGCTTCTTCTCACATCCCTTACCTGATTCTTCTTACATATTTTACCTGATTCTGCTCACATCCCTTACCTGATTCTTCTCACACCCCTTACCTGCTTCTTCTCACATCCCTTACCTGATTCTTCTCACATATCTTACCTGCTTCTTCTCACATATTTTACCAGCTTATTCTCACATCCCTTACCTGATTCTTCTCACATATCTTACCTGATTCTTCTTACATCCCTTACCTGATTCTTCTCACATATCTTACCGGCTTCTTCTCACATCTCTTACCGGCTTCTTCTCACATCCCTTACCTGATTCTTCTCACATATTTTACCTGCGTATTCTCACATCCCTTACCTGATTCTTCTTACATATCTTACCTGATTCTTCTCACATCCCTTACCTGATTCTTCTCACATATTTTACCTGCGTCTTCTCACATCCCTTACATGATTCTTCTTACATATCTTCCCTGATTCTTCTCACATCTCTTACCTGATTCTTCTCACATCCCTTACCTGATTCTTCTCACATATTTTACCTGCGTCTTCTCACATCCCTTACCTGATTCTTCTTACATATTTTACCTGATTCTTCTCACATCTCTTACCCGCTTCTTCTAACATCTCTTACATCAATTCAGACAGTAGTCTTTTAGTCCACAGCAGCCAGTACTCTCGGTAGATCCTCAGAGATTTCATCGGGTGTCTGTACTGGGAGGGAGGGGAAAGGGTGAGGGGGGTATTAAGGGCAGATCAAATGATAAGGTTGCTGACTTGCGTTATATGTTACGAGTTGAAATAATTAAAATGTCCAAAATTACATCCCAAGAAACTTTTACTTGAGTTATAATTTAGATATTCGAATTAGTTGCCGCGTCAGAAACTACTCGAGGGATGATGCACTGACTGTATAGAGTGCGACCTTGACTTTAGATAGTGTACACCACATCCATGACGGTTACAAACCTTCTTTTGGTGTTCTCGGTAAAACAGGTAACTGCTTCGCGAATCACAGTTTCTGACCACATAATAAACACGAAATAAAACCACGGTGCTGTTATTTATTGTAAATTGTTGTAACAGTTACCACAGTGGAATCTTTTTCACCTGTCGACTCTTCATATTACCAAAACGCTTGTAAGTCATGTCAAACTTAGAAGAATGTCGCACATCCGGTAGGTACGAGTCAGTATCACCAGAGAGGTTGTGTCGCACATCCGGTACGTACGAGTCAGTATCACCAGAGAGGTTTGTCGCACATCCAGTAGGTACGAGTCAGTATCACCAGAGAGGTATGTCACACATCCAGTAGGTACGAGTCTGTATCACCGGAGAGGTGTGTCGCACATCCGGTACGTACGAGTCAGTATCACCAGATAGGTGTGTCGCACATCCGGTACGTACGATTCAGTATCACCAGAGAGGTGTGTCGCACATCCGGTACGTACGAGTCAGTATCACCAGAGAGGTGTGTCGCACATCCAGTAGGTACGAGTCAGTATCACCAGAGAGGTGTGTCGCACATCCGGTAGGTACGAGTCAGTATCACCAGAAGGGTGTGTGTCGCACATCCGGTAGGTACGAGTCAGTATCACCAGATAGGTGTGTCGCACATCCGGTAGGCACGAGTCAGTATCACTAGAGAAGTGTGTCCAGTAGAGAAGGGCGATAAATCATTGACAGTGATCTTTTTCACCAATACTCTCTGATTACCACACCAGTGACAAAAACTCTTTTAAGTTTCATCTATTGAGTATCGGCGTCACGGCCTATGGGGATTCGGGGAATTCTCCCACCCACCACCCACCCCTCAGCCTCTCCATTCCACTATTTTTTCTAAATGGGGAACCGAGGGATTAGGCTACATTGACTTGAGGGGGGGGGGGAGGGAAACACGATCTCTTCTAAGATATTTTTTACAAATCAACTAAAACATTGAGATTAGTATTTACAAATCAATTAAAACATCGAGAATAGTTTTACAAATCAATTAATTGAGAATAGTTTTTACAAATAAACTAAAACATTGAGAATAGTTTTTAAAATCAATTAAAACATTGAGAATAGTTTTTACAAATCAATTAAAAAAATGATAATTTCTTATTACTGTACTGAATACAGTAGGCTTACCGGTATTGAATTCTACAGAAATATTCCCGTGCGAGAGTACAGCCAAAGTTCAAGCCAAGCCAAGCCATCAACCAGCTTGAATTAAGCAAACCCCACTGGTCACCCCCTGTTAGGTTTGCGCCTGTCAGCTGGGCTAGCAGCTTCCTCCAGTTCAGTCTGTCAATCATTGCTCCCGCCTCTCTCAACTGCCTAATATATGGTATCCCTTCCCTCTTGAGGACTTTCTCTATACCATCTCTCCATCTATTCCTTGGTCTTCCTCTTGGTCTCTTCCCTCCAAGCTCCCATCTCCAACACTGCACAGCAACTCTTTCTCCTTCAATCCTCCCAACATGTCCTAGCCATCTCAGCTGGGCAGCCTCTATCTTCTTCAAAACCGGTATCAATCCTACTTTCTGTCAGATATTTGTATGTCTAACTCTATCTCTCCTAGTCTTTCCCATTATGGCTCGTAGATGTTTTATCTCTGATCCTGTCCTTTATTGTCAAAGCCCAGCACTCTTCTCCGCATTAAGGTGGGTTTCAAAATTGTATTCACGAATACTTCCTTTGTCTTTTCAGGAACATATTTGAAACAATTGTCCTTTGGTAGCCATATGTGTTTGTTATAAACGAATTTTTTTAGTTTTAACGTCAATGTCCACTATTATAAATTTGGTTGAAAATTAAGGAGTGATGTTTCGAATCTGTTATTGAGAAGTAGGTCTACCCTAATGTTCGTGACAATAATTTATTATTTAATAGTGCAGGCACTACTTAAATCAGGTTAATTTTACTTTAAAAAAAATACAATTTGATGAACCTATGTTTTGTGAGTGCGCTATTAGATGAATCAGTTTAAGATATCTTGTCTACTACTAAAACGAGAACGTTAGGCCAACTTTTAGATTTATTAAAACAAAACAATCAATTAGAGTCATACTGAAATCCCTACATTTCATTGTGAACATTTTTGTTTTGATTTGTGCACTATACCTATGCAATATTCTTTATGTTGTACGTTATTCGTGAATATAAATGCAGTCCTAGGGTTGCTGTCAGGGCTAGACTTAAAGAGACTTGGAGGTCCCGGGGCGATAAGTAACTAATTAGAGGCTCCAGCATTAAACAAATATTTTTCTTTTCAACGTTTCGAGATTATAACTTTTACTTTCCTTCGACTACTCGGAGAGATAAATATTGTGATCGTAAAAAAAGTAAAACTCGAAATTCTGATAAATGTTGACGTTTCATGACTCCTTTAAAAAAAATGTTTTCACCATGCCATCTGTATGTCTGTCTATCTCGGTCTAAATCAGAAACTATTTTACTTAGGTATCTAATCCTAAAATAAGAGTAGCCTACCTAGTTTACTGAGGGCAAAACCAGAAACAAAACTACTTTCTGGATATCCATTCTAATGATTTTGAATAAATTTTGTTTCTCGATACTGTTTAGGATTAAAAAAAAATATGGAAACTCTCATTTTCACATAAAAATGACTTAAAGGGCAGGCCTACTTTACACATGCCTAGCTTACACTTTTTTAATTTTGATAATATCTTCTCGACTATTTGAGATACGAAATAGCTTATCATTGTAAAGTTGTAGTACTATTAAAAATTAAAGTATTTTTTTTTCGGGAATATACTTTTATATAACCAATATATACAAGCAAACACAAACATTTTTAATGGAACTCTTTGAAAATGTGAAATTGGTTGTTATGCTCTTTGGTGGAAAGATATTTCCTCTTTTCTCAACTTTTCTGCTACAATGTATATTATTTCGTTTTAAAAATCTCACATGGTAAAACAATATTTTAAGAAAAAAGAGAACGTCTAGGTAATCAAAATCGTTAAAGCTTATTTCAAGAAAATTGATATTTCGCTTTTTGCCCTTCTATAAACTTCACTTAATTTTAGGGTTAAAAATCTAATTCCCAAAACTCCCCGGGAGAGCCTTATAAAAACCATAGATACAAAGCTTTAACCCGATAGGTAAAATTGTATAAGCTCTGATACAAACAGACAGACAGGTAACTTTTTAGGTATCAGGGGACATTTATCAAAATTTCGAGTCCAATATTTTTTTTACAATTACTATATTCTTCTTTCCAAGGGGTCTAAAAAAAGTAGAGCTACCACACTGTTGTAATCTAGTGCTGTGTCTACACCATGGTCGTATATACAGGTCAGGAAACTCCAGAGGTGAGGATGACTCAATTAATGAAGCAGTTTTTTTTATAGTTCCATATGGATCCACTATATTCGCTGTGATCTAGGGAGATTTTCTAAGTTTTGAAAATCACAGTATGATTTTTTTTGCCAAATGTGCCATAAATAAGTAATATTTTGGCAGAAAAAAATTATATAGTCCTAGTAAGTTGTAATTAGTTTTTTTTAAATTTTACCATAGCTGCACTATATAGAGTCAAAAGATATGTATTTTTTTAAATATTCCAATAGTTTATGGGTGCCCCTGATTTGTTGAGGATCCTGGGCGGTCGCCCTTGTCGCCCTCCCCTAAACTCAGCCCTAGAGTTACTGTTAATTTGATAGTGACGTTCTCGCATTGACGCGATTATAAACGCCTGCGCTGTTATTTCGCTAATGACGTTCTTATGTTGATGCGACTCTAAACGGCTGTGCTGTTATTTCGCTAGTGACGTTCTTATGTTGATGCGACTATAAACGGCTGTGCTGTTATTTCGCTAGTGACGTTCTTGTGTTGATGCGACTCTAAATGGCTGTGCTGTTATATTTCTGCACACTCGAATGCTCGTCCCACCCCTCGGTTAACGCCAAGCTACATCACGAACCAGACGTCTTATATTAATCCGGTTTTCTGTAGTCATATTTAAAAAACAATGAATTTGACACCCCTGAAATCATTTCATCATACTATAATAATTACAACCAAATTGAGAAATAATTATTTAAAAATTAAAAAAACCTTTAATCTGACGCCAATTTCGCTGTTGTCAAGTAAAAGATGCAGAAAGCCGCTCTCCGATAAGTTTTTTTTTGCTCAACATAAACTCCAGTTAACAGTGTAACCACATCGTGGTTAATCGTATATATGTTACAGAAAAAGTAGATTCTCCAGTAAGAGTCGACTCGGCCTAGGTAAAGTCGACTCTTACTGGTCTTTTTAGTAAAAGTTGATTAAAAGCGAAAAGTGATTAATTTCGATCAACATTTACTAGTTAGAGTTGACTGTACCTAGGGAAAGTATACTCTTACTACCTTGAGTTAGTAAAAGTTGACTAACCTAACCTAAAAAACACACTGAAACTAATTAATCAAACTCACACTGAATCCTTGGTCACTGTTGAAAACTACAACAAATGGACGAGTGATCAAAGAAAACAACAGTAAACAAATAGAGCTGGTATATTAAAAACAAAGATGTGCGTGCGAAGTTGCATGTGGAGAGCAACATCTGGACGAGTGATCAAAGAAAACAACAGTAAACAAATAGAGCTGGGATATTCAAAACAGTTGCATGTGGAGAGCAACAGCGCGGAATCAACTTTTACTAAACCACAGCAGGCATAGTTAACTCTTCCTAGGAAAAGTTGATCTGTTTATTCTCTGTTAATTCTCAATCAACTTTTACTGATACTTTTAGTAAGAGTCAACTTTACCTAGGCCGAGTCAACTCTCCCTAACAATCTACTTTTCCTGTAACATATACAACATTTCAGTTAGTCATTGATCTAATATTCCGGTTAATCATGTATCTAATATCCCAGTTAATCTGGTATATAATATCCCGTTTAATCAGGTTCTAATATCCCGGTTAGTCTTGGATCTAATGTCCCGGTTAGTCATGTATCCAGCATTCCGGCTAATCATGGATCTAATATCCCGGATAGTCATGGATCTAATATCCCGGTTAGTCGTGTTTCCAACATTCCTGTTAATCATGGATCTAATATCCCGTATAGTTATGGATCTAATATCCCGGTTAATCTTGGATTTAATAGTCCGGTTAATCGTATATCCAACATCACGGTTAATCGACCGTGAGATGTGCTCTTAAATCTTCAGTAAATACTTATCTAGTTATATCGCAAAGTTTTAAGTTGGGAGTGAAGCAAACGCGGGAATAAACCAGCATTTTTGTATCTGTTATAACAAAACTTTCTTTTTTGTTAAAATAAATCAAATATTTCTTCAATACAAACATAGAGTTTAACTTTATTCAAATGTTGATATCAACAGTTTGATGTGCCTCACTGTTCAGTCAGCCTTGTATCTTTCCTTCGCACTTGCATCAACCGCTCCACCCTCCCACTCTACTGCCTGGACCAGCACGGTGATCTCTGGAGCTGTTTTTTAGTGGTGACCCAACCCTGGCGAACCACCGTTTCGAAAGAGCATAATAAATCATCTTTATTTGTTTGAAAGAGCATTTCATCGTCACTCCCTATCCTCCCACAGCTATCCCCGACCTCCCACCACGACTCCGTGTTGCCGGGACGGTTCTCCTGCCTCCCACCGCGACTCCGTGTTGCCGGGACGGTTCTCCTGCCTCCCACCGCGACTCCGTGTTGCCGGGACTGTTC
>CABFVZ010003696.1:30106-44062 GCA_902151445.1 Timema monikensis | reverse complement strand
ATACTCCACCCGTGGACCCATCTTCTACGATCCCGACTGCAACCACCAGACCCCCGAACGTCAACACTCCGCTCCAGCATCTTCAAGAGTCCCTGCACCCGAGTTAGCCAACTCCTCCCCTCGTCTTCCCCTCTCACCAACCATCCGACCCCCACCTACTCCGATTTCCCCCTTCAGCCCTGAGGGTTACCATCTTCACGCCCTGACCACCCCAGAACCCGCCTATGTTTTCTCCCACATCTCCCTTCCCTACCCCCATCCACTGGACCCGCGAGATCGACGCATAGAAATCAAGGTCGCCCGGAAGCTGGACTTCGACTAGACAAAAACAACCAGTTACCCCGAAGTACCAGTAAGAGGGATAACAAGTTGTTGAATATCTCTCAAGGATGTCCTTGAATTTAAAGAAAACTTTTTATCTTCAATTAAAAAGTGTGTTCGATAGTGTCGCAATGATCATGGAAGATACTCAACAAATGTTGATATCACCTTGTAAGGAGAATTATACTTTATGATTTTACTGGAGAAATAATTTATTTATCATAGTCAAAAAAGTTTTGCTATAAAAACTGCAAAAATACTGACATTTTTCTTACGATCCCTGCATCCCCCACCTTGATAACTCACGCATGGAGTCTCGAAATATTGATTTCTTGAAAATACGTGTATTGGGTTCTCGTTTAATAAGCTCATCTGTGAGAGTATTCTTAATTTATATTGAATGATCCGAGTTTGAATCCCATGCTAATGAGCCATTTAATCATCAAATAAAAGCTACGTAATTACATGTGCAATTTTAATAGTTTAATAACAAGGGTGACCTGGTGGTCTAGGGTTGAGGTGTCAGACTTCTGTGCTAGGGTCCGGGGTTCAATCCTCGGTCCCTGCATAGATTTATCTGATTAAAAAACCCTTCCTTCACCTCTGACAATACGTATATTAATCACAACTTGTGAATGAGGGGAATGCCAAGCCTCCCCTTGGTTCGGATTCCACGTTAAATTGTAGGTCCTCCATTTCATCTCACAATCACTCTACCATTACACATTAGCGTAAGTGCGTACAACCCGAACGGTTAGTAGGACGCGGTGATGATGATAATAATAATAATAATAATAATAACAAATTTAATAGCTATGGTAAAAATTTATTTTTACAAATTTTGTGTAGCATAATTTTTAATGGTTTCCATTGGTATCAATACGCATGCGAACCATGGTGTCAGCCTCGTCTAGTTTGATTAACCAGTAATTGGGTAGTTGGGGCTCTTATCCTGGTCAGGTGTACTGAGTGTATTTTCCTAAACGGTTATCTACTCTCTCTTTTTCTCCGCAAATGTTGGTACACTTACTATTAATCCATTCTACCTCATTGCTACACGATTAGTGCAGATATATGAATATTCATGATGGTTAGTAAGACGCATTGCACAGCAAATAAAATGATAGTTTTGAAAAGAAAAGATATTCTAATATCTGAATTATTAAACTAATGTACAAATATAATTGAGATATCATCTAATTATTTGATTATATTTTTTCAGCTGATGGTATCAGAGTGGACTCCAAACTTGGTTTCGCCGACTCCTCTCAGTCCAACGGGAATCATCACCGGCCTACATTACACGGGCCAACTGGAGACGCTGTTAGTCCGGGCATTATCAGTGCAGTACTGAAAGTTCAGGTTGTCCCCACGTCTAAAGTGAAGGGTTCTGTTTGCACGAAGGGAAGTAGATGCAATCCGAAATCCACGGAGGAGATGTATGACTATGATGATGAAGATGAAAACATCAGGATGGACGATATCACGAATGGGAATAAAACAAACAAGACCGTGAAAATTATAACTGGATTAGATGACCCAGTCGATGAAGACGAAAGCAACCAATACTCCAACGGTAATCATGATGGGAATAAGAAACTGGTAAAGAATACTGAAAAACAAAAGAAGGTAATAAAAGTTCCCCATATTCCCATCCATCGTGGTAACTATGTTGGTGTCAATACTGCCAATGACCCATTTAACTCACCCTCTTTTCCTAAGTGGGGACCGGAAATAGTACACGGACATGAATATCTTCCTTTCCACGATGTTTTGCTCTCTCGTAACGAACGTAACCCAGAATTATCCAGTCAGCTTCCTTTATATTATTCTAGGTATGTAATCACTCCCGTCTCCCGGGAGGGTCCAGACAGTCGTGATAATACAGTTCCAAGGTCTCGAGAGGGGTTCCTTGGGGAAGATTACCAGCCTAGAGGCCCTGAGGAAAATTTCCATCCAAGAGTTATTGGGGAAGAATTCCAGCCAAGAGTTCCGGTGGCATATCAAGAAATGGTTCCCAGACCTTACGTCAGATCGTATCCCGGAGATAGAAACATAATTCAAAAAAGGAACTCATTTCGAACGTATCAAACTGGTGTACATCAAGAACCGCCAAGGAATAGAATATCAAACGAGTACGCGCCCGTCGCTTTTGGCTATGGAAGTAATTCAGATGCACCTCATCAATCCATTCTAAACCAAATGACGGCAGTAGATGATAAGATCGATATTGATTTGGGCACAATGATTAGTTTGGTTAATCAGCCGGACAACGGTTATGCTGCAGAGAAGGGTGGTCAGTCAGAGATTTCATTAAATGGAAAACTAGGTGACATTTTTGATTTTGACAAGTTAGACGAGTAGTGTAACCATAAATTTTATTATGTTCTACTAATTGTATCGGTTACACCGATTAATATTACAACTGTTAAACTAGGAACTTTCACTTCTTTTATTAAATACTTTTAAACTACCACGTAGACAGATGGCATAGTTCTGACGTACCTTTTTCAAAGTCAATGAAAAGGAACGTATACAGCTTTATTTAACTTTAATTAAACATTTAAATCCCCTGTTAACAGATGGAGAGAGACACATCGTTCTACCATTGTTCCGTTGAGTATTGGTGGACAAGATGATAAACTTCATTTATCCTGTATGTTCTATTGAATGTTTGACTTAAAATTGTCAGTGACGCTTTAAACTTGGCATTACAATTGTATCTATTACTAATAATGAGTAAAAATAATGTTAGTCAAATTTATTTTAAATGTTTGGTTGAATTTAAAATACAATATCTTGCAGTTAACTTTACTATCCCGGCATACACATTGTTTAAGAGCATACCTAGAGGTGTGATAAAATATTTCAACGTCAATATCTGTCTTATTAACACTTATTATTTTACAACTCAAATGCTACTGTTTGAAGACGAAGAAGGCGCTAGCTATGGGTTAAAGTCGACAATCATTCGACCACTAGAATTGAATTTTCGACTTATTATTACATAGAGTACTTTCACCAACCGAGTTTACTTGGATGGCAGCTCACAAGGTTACTAAAAATAGTTCCTAATGTATCCCTACGCCAACAACTAACATATGTAAATCTGGATAGCTGTAATGAAAACATATGGTAACGCCCGAATGTTATAGTTAGCCACAGTAATTTAGGCCAATATTATTTATATATGAGAACGGACACAAAGTTTATTTATCATTTTATTCCACGTAAAAAAATTATTATTCATAGCACTTTCACAAAAGTTCTAATGATTATAGCTTCAAAATAGTGACCGACAAGTTTAAATCAAGTGATTGATCACTACGCAAACAAGTTCTTTACAATGATGCACCCACGCAGTGGATACAAATATTTTATTCAGTTTAAATATTTTAAAATAATATAAAATAATCAAAAAACAATTTATAATATATAAAAAAAGGACAAGTTTTTTATTTTTTTCCAAGTAAATATGATGCCTGCATTAAACGTATTAATTAATTTATGCAATATATCACACATTATGGATAAAATTCCCAAACGAAAAATAAGTATTTTAATTATGTTTAACATTTTGTTTTGGATAGGATAAAACTAAATTATTAAAAGTAATGAAATAATGTGAGAAAATTTAAGTTTACATTATTTTAAATGTAACATATAACATGTAATTAAAAACGATAATTTATAACAAAACAGTGATATTTTACAAGTGTTGGCAACCCAAACAAAACATATACTAGTCCATCAGCTAGGTAAAAAAATAGTACCATTTCTGCGGTAAAGACGTGTGGGGTGTCAATATTTTAATTTTTATGTGTGTAGATTACGAATATGGCAACCCGCAAATCGAAATGTGTAGCTTTGTATTTTTTTAATAAAAAAAGTTGCATTTTTTTCCCTTACTAAACACAAAAGTAAAATTATGCGTACAAAATTTGTTTAGCTATAAATTTTCTACAAAAAATGTTCAGTTCATTTTTAAGGTTGAACCAACAATAAAAGTTCTAACGAGGGTTAAACCCGCTATTCCGGGTCTTAAAGGCATCACGCAAAGTGAATATGCTTAAAATACACCGAACTGAATTGCCGAGAGTAATAAATTTAATTTAAAAATGATTATGTGTAATAATTACTGATATTCACAAAACATTGTACAGTTTATATTGGTGAGACAATTTTCCCAAAGTTACTCCAGAGCCCAGGAAACAGAATCGATAGAGTTTTTGATTTGTACAAAATTATCTCGATTAAAGTCTTCGACAGATCTAACCGGCAAGATACTACACCTGCGTTGTATGCAAATATCAAGGAGGCTTCAAAGTTAAGGTTTGACCACAGTTCCTTACAGCTAATTCAAACAAGGCTAACCTCATAAAGTTTCTAATTGATTTGTGAAGAGTACCCATTTATCAAATCAAACTGCAGAGTAGAGTTATATTCATTGCTAAACAAGACAAGTGCTGGAAAGTAATCTTTTTTGAAGCGATAGAATTTACTGAACTTTCTTGTGACCACAAAGTGGTTGACACAAGGCTAACCTTACATGCTGAACATGTTGGAGAAAACAATATCCTTGCATTTGTTTATGCTGATGTCACCGATGTCCTGATCATTCTAATAGATTTCATTGAACCAATTAAATTCCAAGTTTATGTGAGAATTGGTAAGCAAGGAAAAGATCGGATTGTCTCCATTCAAAATGTTGTTGGCAAGCATAGCCCTAAGCTATCAGATGGCTGCAACACTGATGACCTCATGAAAGCTCTGATAAGATTTCATAGCTTCACAAGTTGTGATAGTGTTTCAGCCTTTTATGACAAAGGAAAGAGGACGCCTTTCAAACTAATGAGCACTGCAGCACACTACATTGAATCGGTCAACGTCTTTGGAGAATAATGTATGGTGAGTGAGCCCCTAAATGCCAGCTTGGAGATGTTTGTGTGCCAAATGTATGGCGGGGAAAAAACTGATTACGTAAATAAACTGAAGTAGGATTTGTACTGCTGTAAAGGAGGCAATATTCTGCCATAACTCTTATCTCCTTTTCATTCAACATCACACCTCCAGGTGAGTAGAGTCAACTACCAGGCCGCTATAGGGAAGAGATCTTTAACATGCTTTAAGATGGATCCCACATCATACGAACACGGATGGTATGAGGACAATGGCTACATTGCCAATTGCCATTAAGTGACATGGAAGTCAATCCGCTCCTGAGGAAATACTGGAGATGATATCATGCAACAACTGCAAATCCTGTCAACCAGGATCATGCACGTGATCGGATGTCAGCATCCCATGCAATGACATCTGCAGCTGCTCGTGTAAGAAACAAGTAATGGATACAGAATATTAAGAGTACGCAGATAATGATGGTGGTGATGGTGACAGTGTTAATGCCGACAATGATGATTTTGAAGACAAATTTTAGTGAAGCTATAGATTGATATACAGTACAAAGAGTTGTTAGAAATCTTAATATTTCCATTTTTTGTTCTAATATAGCATTAGTTTTTAACAACAATTATATAAATATGTGTGTTTGTAGTAAAAGTCACCATATAACTAATATGTTTCATTACTAAGCTATGTGTAAATACATATGCATTGAACCTTATCCAAGTATGAATTTACCGTACTTGTTTGTGTCAACCGTAAAACTAAAACGGGATAGATTGATGATATATTTTATGATGTAATAGAAATTAAATAAAATTTGTTTTATGATGAGGAATTACATATTAATATATTATAACTATATATATATATATATATATATTTCAGTTTGGGGGATTTTTTTAAGCATATGAACTTTGCGTAATGCATATAAGACCCAGAATAGCGGGATATTATTTAGGTTTAACATTCGTCAGGGCTTTTATCGTTGCTTCAACCCTGAAAATGAACTGGACCTTTTTTTGTAGAGAATGTACAGTAGCCCCATGGCTTCTTTGGTGCTGACTGACAGCTCGCAGCTGACTTCTGACAGTCAACATTTAGGTATATTCCTAAATTGTGACTCTCAAAAATGACAGCTGCTAAACACATGTTTTTACAGATCATATGGTTCGGCGTAGGGATACGTAATTTGGTCTGGTAGCTTTTCAAAGCCGTCAGCATTCAGCTGTGAGCTGCCAGTCAGAACCAAAGAAGCCATGGGGCTACTGTATAGCTGAACAAATGTTGTACGAATATATATCTTTAAATGCATATTCAGTAAGGGAATAAATAAAAACATAAAAAAGAGCGCTAATTTCAAAGTTTTTTTAGCAAAAAATATTAGAAAGCTACGAATTTCGATTTCCGTGTTGCCATATTCGTAATCAACCCAAAAAATTGAATTAAATGACACCCCACACGTATTTACCGTAAAATGGTACTATTTACATGAAATTAGGGGTCTAGCTGATAGACTAATATGATTTTTTCAACTGTCGTCCAGGTAAAAAGTTAATATGGTGAACAGTCTTTAGCTACATCTTTTCTACTTGTCGAGCTTGTTTTTAATTCTAACAGTGTAATTAATTTAATTTGATTTCATTATTATTATTATTATTATTATTATTATTATTATAAATCATGGCCATATTTTAATGGGTCAAAATACTTGAAGGTCTTAAAAAATAAATTTCCTATTGTTTTTTCCAACCTATTGTCTACATGTGATGTTTAATGAATTTAAATTATATTTAATTAAAAGGGGATTTTCTTTTTCAAGAGGATTGACTCGTCTCTTAAATAATAATATATCTGTTGTTTTGTTTACTTGTAAGGTCATCGAATAAACTTGAAGATGAAAGGCGTCCAAGCAAACAAATATTAGTACAGAATATTAATTTAATTGATATATCTTGTAATAATGTTTATTAAGAATTGCTGAATCATAAAAATGTTGTACTTTAAATATAAACATAATTTAATGTAGGCTCAACCAATGGTATGGATGAACAGGAGTGCTGTAGTCAATCCCTATGTTAGTTCTATGATTATTTAACTGTTTTTGAGAATAATACATGGTCTGTAATTATTCTAATAGCGTTCGTTCTAAGTCAACATTTATCCATAATATTTTATACTGTTTTTGTGGGCTTCTTCAAGTATTTTATTTTTCTCATTGGTGGATACAATAAAATATTAACATCAGTTCAAGTTAATTTGTTGATAGTTAGTATGTTTTCTAATTTTTAAATACAAAATAAAAAGTTATATTATACATTACTCTAAAAATAACATAAGCATCACAACTGAATAAACGTGGCCAGTTACTAGGAGTAGGTAGCTAAGCCAGTCTACCAGTCTTTAAAAAAAATAAAAGTTGTCTGTGAACCGAAATATTACAAAACATTTGTCTGTAGAGAACAGGATAATATTAAAAGAAAATTGAAGTATTTAACGTGAAATTTCCGAACCGACTGATTATGTCAGCACACGTCTTATTCTTATAAACTAACTTAAAACTAGAACAACCATTAATTAATCACGGTGAAAGGGGAAGCCCACATTTCTGCCATGTCGGGACTCTAGCCCGGTATACCTCAGTTTGTAGAGATACAAGATACCAACTGAGCTAGAGTGCTGGACCAGGATAGTATTATTTATATAAAGGTGGTGGGACATGAATTACTTTTTCATTCATTTCATATTTTTAATACTTTCAATTACAGAAATATTTGCCTTTTATTTAATGACATGCAAAATAACATACAAATCACAAGTTTGAAAGGTTCTATCTCAAAGAATAACACCGAACATTGTTCTCTAAATCCACTCACATTAAATAGCGGACCAAGATTATTTCTGCATTTACAATACTCTGAACTCTTTAACAATTATAATTTGAACTGTGGTTCTGAAAATAGTGTCAAAGGTGTAGAAGAGATATTATCCTTGCCAACATTGACCCCGTGTAGAGGAGATAGTACCAACATTAACCCCGTTTAAAGGAGATATTGCCAACATTGACCCCATTGTAGCTGCGACGATCGGCAAACCGATGTGGAAACGGAGCAGTTGGGGGTAGAGGGGTTTAAGAGGTCCCTCCTCAGAGAAAGCATTATGTATTTTTGTATCCCCCCTCAATGCCTAAGCTGGTAACTTAATGTAGTCTTATAAAAATTCATAGGACCGACAACCACATTTATACTTCTTTTAAAAAAATAATTTAAATTGCTTGGGATTTAATATTTAGAGGTTTCCTTGCTGTTTCCTATTGAGGAAGTTCACCAGGAGCTACTGCAGGCAAGACATTCCCTCTAATTCCCTCAACACCCCTTCACCAAAAAAATGTATGTACGTCACGACCCTTTCTGATTATTTATTCAAATTAATGTATAAAAAACAGTTAAATGTTATTAAAAGGGGCATGATTTTATGGTCCATTGTGACGGGTTATATCCTCCATAATTTCTCTATTTACTCTAGTTGAAATAAGGTACACCACATTCTGTGGAAAGTATTTGAGGAGGTGGTGGTCTTCAACCATTGCACACGTTGCAGACAGGTCTGCAACCACCGCAACCACATTGTCCACACGGATGTGGTGGGGGAGGGGGTGGAGGTTGATAGCAGCCCCCGCAACCACAGCCGCAACTAGGAGCATGCGAAATTTGTAGGTTGACGTGGATGACTTGAGGCATCATTTGGTACGTCATCATGCCCATACCATAACCACCTTTCTTCTTTTTTGAGTGCCTTCGAACTCGACTTCTCGAATGACCCCCAAACTCTTCATCTGGGGTTGCCTGTGTGCTCATTTTATCTTCTTCTGAAAAAAACAAAACAAAAAATTCAGGTTTTTCTTAAAAACCCAATAAAATATTGACATAAATATTTTATAAAACAAACCTGAATGCAAAACTATTCCTTAACTACTTTCGGTTGCCCAACACTAGGGTGGCATGACCCCAAAAATCGATAATTTAGGACTTTCCCTGTCTCATGGATGACGGATAAAGAGCTGAAGGACTAGATTCTGTGGATATTCAAGAATTAAATTAGTTAATAAGTCTTGCATTTTACAATCAGTAGGTTCAAAAATTTCACATTAACTCACACACATAATTGTAGTACACTCAATTCGTTGTTTAAATAATAATGTAAAATAATATAAAGGCAGTGTAGAAAAAGCTACAACAGGTTAACTATGGACTGTATCAGAGCCAACAACCAACAAAGTATAATAGGGTGCTTAGGTTCTATCAGGAATACATCATTAAAACCAAGGAAAACTGCTCGAGTGTATTTTAGCACTAGTCAAAGTCTTTGAGCATAATCAAAGAATTATGAAGCTTTTCGACATAAAAAGAACCAGCCCAATAATAAAACAAATAAACATCTAATCCCATTTCACTATTGGTCAAGACAAATCTGTAGAAGTGTATTGCATTCTGATGAAACATCTATGAAATTGTCTTTGACTGACCAAATGAACACAACCATTGTCAATGTATACCTACAATAAATCGTAATAAAATGTCACAAAACGCAGATAGTATCTGGCAGTTCTACAATCTATTAGAAAACTAGAACTACTTTCATATCGAATCAAATAGTCTGTAGCTGTCTTTTTTTAGACAGATAATATAAATAAAGAATATTATTCTTAACGCAATTCCACTATATCATAATATAACTGAAAAAATATTCTAGACTGGAAAATGGTAATCACTTTGTAGTAAATCATGCATACAGGATTATTCAGATCTTCAAGTAAAAAAGAATACAGGCTGTAGGAGGCGACAAGACAAGTATTATTATTTAATGAGCTTAGGGTCAGCTACACGTGCAAGATGTCACGCAAACAAACACACGTGTCCCCTGACACACATGATAGTAACAGTGCCTAGCTCCCTATAAGAAGTTGATCTACTTCCGGAATCTAGATGCCTCTATGCTCTCAGTATTGGCCTTTCTCAGGGCTAACAACCATATATTTGAAAGAATCAGCAATTCCTTATGGGAGTCTGTTGCCAGGAGGTTCAATGCCCGTTACTAGTCGTAATTAAAATCCATACCACCTCCACTTACAATGTAGACTACTGAAGATTGGTTAGTTGTCTACGCCATAAGCGCATACAACAACAACAACAACAACAACAACAACTTTGACGTCTCGTAGCACCGCCATTTGGCGTCGTTGACCACAAGTTCACTGCATGGATTTGTCACTCCCTACATCCTGTATATATTTTTATCTGTATACCTAAATAGCCCTGTATATTACATTAAAAATAATACTATATTAAAAAAAATATTATTAATGTTAATTATAACATGTTTATTATTCTAACACGAAATTAATTTTATATTTATTGATTTTAAAATATATTTTCGTGTTTTTCGATCAAAATTTAATACACCTATGAAAAAGTAATATTTTACCTTTATTAGAAGCTTCATATGGGTTATTTATTTGTTCCTCACCCTCCTTTGATAAAGTAAACAGAAACTTTGTCAGATATCCTCCATTTTGTTTTAAATATGCATCATTGGTGGGGTCACAGTTAACTTGGTCTCTCCCTTGAAGTAGTGGCACCTCAGCTTGTATCTGCCAAAGAGGAAGATCTCCCAACAAGGAATAATCTTCCATTGGTTCTGATTTATCCTCTGATGCGGTATCTACGCCATTTATAGAAGGAAGTTCCCTCTGCAGGATGTGGCGCTCCTGTATCAATGAATCACTTCTTGGATGTGTTCTATAGGAAGATAAACTCAATTCTTCTTGCTCCACCGACATATTTTGGTCTCTCTCACTTTCCTGGGAATATGTTTCTTCTCCGATATTGTTCGACGCATCTTGTTGAGCATTTCCTTTCAGACTCACTGGGTAGAACTTAGTGGTGAGATGCTTTCTCACAGGTATCTGAGATCCACCCACTCTTTCTTCAGTCAGTTTCAGAATTCGTGAAACAGGAGACTCGGGTGTAGGTGTATGTGTGGTAAATTCTTTGATATAGATGATTTGATTGAAAGAGTTGGATGTGTTTAAAAGGGGAATTTCATTGTCTTGATCTTCAACCGACATGATCGCAATTTTATTATTTGGTCGACCAGAATCATGTTCATATGTTGTATATACTTTGAAAATACCTCTTATTCTACCATTTTGTGATTGCTTCATGTATGTCAATCCATCTTGAATGCTCCACTGAAGTATTTTATCAATAAAAAACTGATCTATTTTTGAATAACAATTTGATTTTTGAATTATATCGATCCCTCCCATAATTTCTTTATCGTAGGGAGTTTCCAAGCTAAGTGGTGTTCTGGAATATGTGATGACATCTTCGTCCGACACTGGAACTGGATGACCAGCCTTGGGGGAAATTAAATCAAACTCACTCGTGTGAATATATTCATCTTGCCCTGCGTTCTCAGTATCTGGAATAAATAAAATACATTTTCAGAACTAGACGTAATATTTAGGACTATTTTGACAAATAATAGGGCCTTAAATGCATTTCAAAACGAACACATAATTATGGTTGGTGTATAAAAAACACAATTAAACTTGTGTTTAAGTAGCAGCATTAGATTTAGATAAAATCTATAACCCATCGATAAAAAATATTTTTTTTCAAAAAATACTATTTAGAAATTAATACGTATAAAAACGCAATGGCGTAAGTCATCAAGTGAGCTATACCAACCGAGTGGCCGCTACCTCTGCTAGCGATAACAGTGCCAACATTTGTGGATAGAGGGTGTCATGTGATCAGCACAACAAGCCACCCAGTCGTTAATCTCAGTTTTCTAAACAGGATCGGCTAATTATTTATTCAAGTAGTTCCTCATTTGTCATCACGAGACTGAGTTTGAGCCCATTCCGGGTTCCGGGTGAAATTTTGAAAGCACCAGGATTCGAGCCCAGAGTCCCTGGATATGTGACCAGGAACTCTGGCCACTAGACCAAAGAGGTGGCCAATTAATATGTAATTAACTTAAAGTTATGTAAATAATTCAAATTCAGTTTGAACCAATTTATTCTTATATTTATTAATAACCATTTATTGTGTAATTTTAGGAATATCAAATATTGATGTACATCGTGCAAAACAAAATACTTCAGAAGATAGGTTAGTATTGGGTTGTATTGTGAAGAACACTTTTTGTGAGTTAAGCATCAAGAAATGAAATAGTATGTTAATTACTTTCGTATTTAAGTTATTATTGATTTAATTACATTTATTACGAAGGTTTAGATCTAGCATTATTTGTTTCCATCATCATTGAGATTTCAGGTATAAGTGTAACGTAATATAATGTTGTAAATTGTACTTCCAAGCAACAGCCAGTCTAATTAAGTTAACACTAAAGGGATATATGTAAAGTTAAAACTCGTACTTATTACTGTAACTAAATGTAAGATGCTCTTTGTTTACACTGGGAAACATTTACAAAAGACTTATGACTGGGTCTTCCAGCTATGGAAATATTATTAGTATCTAGCCCACGCCAACTACTGTTTCTCTGGTAAAACCATTAAAAAATCTAAAACGTCGTTGAGAACTTCTATGGTATTTTTATATTCGTATATGCAATTTTATGAATACTTATACTTTTAAACCTTAAAAATTTCATAAACGTATTTTAATGGCTTATATAACAATTTGAAATCTTGTAAGGAGACCCTAATATAACAATTAAAATCTTGTAAGATGGCTCCCAAGAATATTTATTTAAAAAAAATTAGTCAGGAAAGTCTTATAAAAGAAAAATTGTTGAAAATTGTTGACACTCACAGCCCTTCAACGTTCCTATCTTTTTTTGAATAGATGTCAAAAAATTCAAACCAAACAAAAACATACTAACGTAAAACAAAATAACATCTTTGCTATTAAAACATCGTGGTATTTTGAATTTATTCTTTACTCTGAGACGAAATGTAGGCTATTTTAAAAATATTTTATTGTGTATCCATAATAAAAACAAGGTTATATATACTTGAGTATTGTGGTTATCTATTTCAAGATTTTATGTAAACAACATAATCTCATAACTTTGTCAATTATCACTTGTACACAAATCTCTAAAGACATGGTTGATTTTACATTATTATAAAACATATTGTTATAGTTAAAATCAGGCAAATAAAATATCTTGGAATAGCAATAGTATTTTTAAATACATTATTAATGGATAATATTTGACGTTTTCGCGCGGAAACATACATAACAGTTTAAGTATGCTACTAAAGTAATGTATAGTGATAGTGATTATTAAACATATATTCTCTTTCGAATTGATAATACTAGAAAACATGTATTCTGATTAGTATGTTTCTTACACATAGCTTTATACAATGACGTAGCCAGGGGTTTAGGCTCCATCCCTTCCCCTCCCACCCCCCCTCCCACAAGGACTTGGCTTTACATCCGTGAAGTTGGCCCCCCCACTTTTAAAAATTCAAGTTTTTATGATTGCAATCGTTTGTTCTTCGTTTGTTCCGAATTGTTCCGCAAAAATTTTCGTTTGTTCCGTTTTGATAGCCCCACAAATGATATGTTTACAGTGGGGGGGCCAACTTCACGGTAGCCCCCCCCCCACTTGTAAAAATTCAAGTTTTTATGATCGCAATCGTTTGTTCTTTGTTTGTTCCGGATTGTTCCGCAAAAAGTTTCGTTTGTTCCG
>CABFVZ010003696.1:10976-23079 GCA_902151445.1 Timema monikensis | reverse complement strand
AAAAGGTTCTAAATTCAAAAGTGGTACTACAGGTTATTGGACGTCTAGCTGACTGGAATGAATAAGCTAATTTTTCTGCTCGAGAGTGTGATTGTATCTTGACGTTATGTCTCCCCACGTTTAGTCAAACTTGGTCGCCTACACACTTTACGGTCCGGCACTACACTTCTTATCTCTCTCAGTTCTTGGAAAAAAGTTTGCTTGCTGCCTTTACTGATTACCGGTCTTGGTCGCCAGTCTCCCAATTGTTTAAACAAACCAGTAATTCTGCCAACCTGATGGCAGGAATCCACCAGTTTGTATAACTTTAGCAACGCCATCCATTTTGATAGCTGAAAGCTCAACACGCCGCCAGAGAGGGTAGGCAGGGCCTTAAGGCTCCTGTAATAATATGAACATGGTCCGGCACTTTAGCTCAGGCAGCAGAGTGTCGGTATACTGAGCAAAGAGTCCTGGTTTCGATTCCCGACATGGCCGAAAAATTTATAATTGGTGAAATGTGGACTTTCCCCTTCACAATGAAGAATTAACGGTTGAAGGCTGGATGTTGTGTCTGTTCTAGATGATACATATCTGATCACGCCGTTGTCTTACGGGGTACACAATAAACTGTGCATATAGCTCAAAAATCAGCAACTCCTTACTTTATCCGTGCTCACTGAGTCTCTCCACGCTTCCATATCCTTGAATACGTCCTTCTCTTCAACAATATCCACACACCGAGTCATGCATGCTTATTTATTCTTAAATCTCTAAATGTTTCTCTTTTTCACAAATTATTCTACCACATTTAACCACGTCTTACATGGCCTACCCCTTCCTTTTGATCTACACATTCTATCTTCATATATTTGCCTAGTCACTCGATCCATACTCGTCCTCTCAAAATGTTCAAACTAACGTAAAACACTTCTTTCACATTGACCTACTGGATTTCCTTTCAAACTGCATTCCTTTAGTACCCATTAATTAGTAACGCTGTCTAAACAAGTGTTCCACAAAAAAAAATTATATATCTCATTCCAACAGCATTCATCTTACTCTTGTGTTACTCCTGACAACCCCACACTTCGCATCCATAAAACATTGTTGGCCTTAACACAATTTTATATACTACCATTTTTGCCTCTTTCAATACTACTACCTCATTCTTTGCAATAATCCACATACATCCAACTTATCTCTGAGATGCATTCACCCGTCTGTCGATTTCACCATCCATCTTAATATTTGTACAGAACAATCCATCCAGATACACAAAATAATTCACTTGTTATAACAGTTTTCCATTTATATTAAGTTGACCATCATTTCCTGATGTATCCTTATCAAAAACCTTAGTTTTGCAGACATTTATACGAAACTCCATTCTGCTTTTCACCGCATTCAAACAATTTAATGAAGTCTGCAAGTCACTTCATTCTCAGTCATTACTACATATACTGCATATAGCAGCACTCTCACATTCACATTATCTGTTTGTACACCAATTGCGTCCTAATTAGCATTACTCTTACACTTATCCATGAATGCATTAAACAACCATGGGGGCATAACACAACCTTGTCCAACACACTGTTCAATGTCAAACCATTCGCTCAAAGCTCCATCCACATTAACGCACACTTTACTGTCATCATACACTACTTTAATTGCATTTACTAACCATGCTTCCACACCATACTCTCTTAGAACATTCCATAACATACTCCTATTCACCCGATTATATTCTTTCTCCAGATCAACCAATGCACAATAAACTTTCTTCCTTATTGCCAAACATTTCTCAATCACTTGCTGCAATGCAAATATCTTGTCCATAAAACATCTACCTGGCGTGAAACCACATTGCACACCCCAAATCGTTATAAATTTAAGTTAGTTTATAAGTTGTGTGCTGATATAATCAGTCTGTTCAGAAAGTGCATTTTTAATACCTCAGATATATTAAAATGAAAATGATATGAACTTGGTGGTAGTGAGGTCTACTATTAACATAACTACAAGTAAGACTGCAATAACGTTAATAAAATGGAAAGAGTGAGATCTGCTATTCACAGAATTACTAATTCACAGGTAAGGAACATAAACTATTTGTTATTACCACCAGAAAGGTCCAATAAGCTCTGTTTGTGCATTGCACTCAAATGAAGAATACATGGATAGGGATACTGGTTGCATATACCGCATCTGCTGTTGTTTGCTGGTAGTGATGAGGTCATGGTTCAATTTACCGTCGGGTACACTAGGATGTATAACATGTGTGACATGTTACAAGTATACAAAATAGCATTTACATATAAAACTCATCCTATCACCCCTGAAGAGAGACCACCCGTCTAGCAGTTTGCACGTCCGACACCACCCATGCTGCAAGCCCACAACGCGGTTCTGGATCAGAACCAGAAGTTCCATTGGGCCAATGCAAGTGCTGTGTTCCCCTTTTCTTCCCTCTTTCCCTCCCCCCTCGCATTAGTCTCAGGGATCACATGGTCAGGTTATTTGGACTATATGTTGGCATGTTTCGCCTGTGTGGCTACTCATACCACCGCCTTCAGTGTAGGTAAGCAGCGCTATCTGTTGCAGATGTAATCTGTAAATCTTTTCAAAATTCTCTTTCGGATTTAAAATCATCATTGCTTTTCCAAAACTATCTTTTGTATTTAAATATTTATTTAAATTGCAGATTAATGATTTTTCTAAATTATCTTTTTGGACCTAAAATATTTTTGTTTGTTTATTTGATACTAAAAAATTCAGTATTATGATACATCCGCCACTAGATGGCTTGTATAGATAAAGAAATATTAATATGATGTGCTCTGCCTCACTTAAACAATTTGATGTTGAATTATTCGTTGTTACCTGATGTAATTGTTAAATTACTATTTAAGGCCTTGTACTCAGGTCGCTAGTTGTAGGCCTGTTTGTAGTATTAACTGTTTCGACGCCACTAGATTGCCTGTTTCTAACTTAAAATAATTTATGTATGATGGACGCTTGTCTCGCATACTCCCTTTTCTATTATTACAAATGTATTAATTTCAAATATATCTTAGTTGTACGACGAAACCATTTTAAGTTGGTAGCATTGGTTTCTGCCAAAACTCTTTATGATTTGAATGTTTTAAATTCTTTATTATATATATATCCATGAACGTAATTTATTACTCCGCGTTACCAATAAGATATAAATATAAAGTGAAACAATGCGGTTTAATCTACTTATCGCTAAATTTGCATAAGATTTTGTTCAAAATGTTTATCTGGACTAATTTTTAATAAACGTGATATTTTACAAATAGCTCTAATGCATTTGATGCAAATGAGTCTCTTGGGACTGTTTGATTTGACAACTAATACTATATTTGTTCTTGGGGAAAGCCACTCGATATTTTACAAAATGGGCCTAGCTATTTGGTCCCAAATGACTTCCTTGGTATCGGTGGAACTCGTTTACATTATCAATAATACAGTTTCTTTATTTATCTAAAATAAACTAATTTAAGCATAGTTTACTTACGAAAATATACAGAAAGTTTTTTTAAAATTAACCGAGAAAATTTAATTCAAAATGAAAATCTAGGGGGAAGTTTTTTAATGATAAAAAGAATAATTTTTTTTTTACAAATACCAAATTATTTCAGGTAATTCACACACCATTTATTTTTGAAAATTTAAATTTTGTTTAATATAGTAGATCAATTTGGTTTAAAGTTTATATTTAGACCGTGATTATTGTGATCAACAAAATATTGTGTTTGTTTATACGAAGTAAACATAGTACTTATTAATTGGTCACATATTTCAATCAGAAATACTATTATAGAATAATAATTGATTTTTACACCTTTTGGGCATATTTTTCATTATACTTTATTTAAATTAACTAGAACCCTAACAAACTTTGTCTCTGTAAATTAACATTAATTTTATATTTTTTATTACGTGTTACAAATAATTTGTTTATTTCATTAAAAATACTACAATTAGACTTATAAATTACGTTATTATTGTTATTTAACCAGAGTTCCTCAATTACTACACTAAAAGATGGAAATATATTATAAATAATTACATGAATAATATTTAAAACAATGCTTACATGTCTTTATTAGTATCATTTTCTTTTTCAAGTATACTTTTCATGGTTTGAGCTATATTTATAAAAACTTTTATTTGTGTAAATAAATAAATATTCCAAGTATACTTTTCAGGGGTAAAAATTGATTTTTGTAAATAAATAAATATTCTAAATGTGTAATTAAATATTATAAAACTGCTATGTTTGTGTTTTAACGTCTACACCAAAATACCTCCCTCTCCTATCCTATAAATACAAGTTTATTTGATTTAGAAGCTCAGTCTCAAATATTATGGCTAAGTTGAAACGTTCAGAATAAAACAATTCAAACATTTTACTTTCTCTTTGGGTAACAATCTAAAGTCACAACAATTTATAAATGAATACAAAAATGTTGCCATCTCCGTCTGATCTTTGATTCTCCAACCAACTTATTTTAGGGATTAAAAAAACACAATATTTCATAGCCAGTTTTTAAAATTGACAATCAGCATTTGTTTAATTTAAAACATTCATAACATGCGTCCACAACAACAACAACAACAACAACAACATAGTGTTATTTTACAAGAAGAAATATTATTTAGGTCTTGTGACCAATACAAGTAATTATATTATTGTGATAGCAAGAAAAACATATAATCACTCTTTTACCTAATAAAATACATAAGGAAAGAATATATTCTACCATCTAGAAAATGAGTAGGAGTCATCTCCAAAATAGTTCAGTACACACTGAGAGGCGCTAGAACGTATATTGACAAGGTCTCCACAGTTTTTACCGGGTAATCTTACTCTTTCAACAAACTCAAGCACAATAACATTCGGTTCATTGATGGTCTCTTCCGATAGTATAACGTTATAACTTTTGTTTTTCTCGAGTTCGTTTAAGCACTTGACACGGTTGTATTCCTCTTTCTCGACCAGGTCTAACGCACTGCACAACACCTCCTCGTCCCAACAGGCAACCTGGTGAGCAGGATTTGGAGGTGTTTGATGGCAGTGATGTTTGTGCCGAATAAGATTGGAGAGCTTTGCGTAGGACCCTTCACAAATGCCGCATTTAAATGGCATAATGGAAATTGGAGATACAGCGATAGAAATATCCCTGGGAGAAAAATAAACACTCGCTCATGCGGCAAAGCTCTCTCTACTCACAAACTCTCATGTTTTTCAAAATGTCGCCGCTAGCTCCGATGACGTCAGTAGAGATAAAGAGAGAGAGAGAAGGAGTGATTTAGTGTGTGTTTGTGTGAGGGAGGGATTGAGTGTGTGTGTGAGGGAGTGTGTATATGAGAGTGAGGGAGAGAGTGGGAGAGAGTGTGTGAGAGCGTGAGAGTCTGATAGAGGAGAGAGAGACTATGAAAATATAGATGTGGTACTCAAACATTTGAAATATCATTCCCTTAAAATTAATTAGCAACATGGAAACATAAGTGAACTTAGTGTAGGCCTATTTGTAAGAATGTTAAAAGATATATGGGGTACACAAAACATTACTAATTTTAAATTACCCTCAAAATTAAGTGGTAAAATGAAAACATAGCTTAATTCATGTATTTGTATTGTGTTACTATTTGTTAAAATGAACATAAAAACCCATTATTTGAACAAACAGAACATAAAAACCCATTATTTGAATAAACACTAAAACTCATACTTAGATAGTTAAAATGGATATTTTTCTAAACATTATTCAAGATAATGTTATCGATTTTGGGCCCCACCCAGAAACAAACAAGTGACGGCAACACCACCAGTTTAGTTTCTGTTTCCTCCACCTGGATGATTTCAGGAGTTTCTACGAGTGTCCAGTCACCGAAATCCTTCCTAAGCACTGCTTGTCTCCCATCTTCCACTCCATGGGGGCATGTCATGCATTTGTTTCGGCTATATATTACGATGTTTCTTTTACATGTTTACTCATTGTATCACTGGCTTACTAGGTGAGAGGGACAATTAAGCTTAGACTTAAATTATATTATTCAAAATTCTCTTTAGGCTATATTATGGGGAACCTTTCAAAATTATTAATTTAAATTTATTTTTAAATTTTTTTTTTTTTTTGTATCAGCGTGGTTGAATTGCAACCAGTATCCTTTTGTATTTTTCCTTCCGTTCTCCTATGGAACGTAACTTCTGTTTCGCCGCTCGGTGGTTTGCGTCTATTTGCGCTCTTGCCGACTGCCTGATTAGCAGTTGATGTTTGTTGGGAATATTTTGAGTATGTTTTACTTAGACAGTTTAAAATAACATATGGTTATGAGCACTTTAACTTTCAGATATGTGCTTTATCTTTAATTCTTTTGAACTTGTGCTATGTTGTGGTGGTAAGCCAAATAGGTTTTATGTGAGTAAATAATTCCTTTATAGTCTAAATTTACATTTAATAATGTGGGAATCAAGGACTCTAACTATAAGCGATATGCTTGTTAAAATTATTGCTTTGTAGAATAATGTTTGATTGGACGAGAAGCAAGCTCTTAAACTTTAGCGTAGCGCTTTGTATCTTCGAGAGCACTGAATTACATTAGATTGCCTTGGGGAAGCGTAATAATTTGGTTCTATATATTTATTGCTTACCACCTAATGTCTTTAAACACCTGTTTAGGCTGAGCATACATATAGTTTTAGTACTACCATAGTTAAACTTTGATGTATTTGGGCATTGTTTGGATTGTAAGATACTTCCAAGAATAGCATTTATTATGTACCTAAACTTCAGTTATGTTAGCGTACGAATTATTAGCGCATTTGTGTAAGGCGCTTAGTAAATGATGATGATATTGCGTCCGTTGGGGATTTTAACTGTACAGTCCAAAATAACTTAGCCGTTAGGAGGCAGGTTTATTATTTTTGGAAGTTGTTACTTTATCTCAAAAAACATTATGATATTACAAATTATTGTCACCAGGTGACTATATATAATAAATAGAGTTTAATTCTCATTTTGACCTTTGAGTCGTAACTTGTTGTTGACTATCCTTGATGGTAGTTATAGTTGTCTCTCATTTTAAACTTAACTTGGCGAGCATACTAATTAAACAATATGTTTATATAGAATTCTAGTCATATTTATTATATGTTATATTATTTAACTGCAAACCTTCGACTTGGCTTACCTTGGGCGGTACCTTGGCATTTGTAATATTATTTGTATATCTTCTATTTCCAATATGTCAAATAAAATAAATACTGTTATTTTCTGGTAACTCCTTGACTAATATTTATAACCCTTACTGGCAAGTTAAGGTAGTTACATACACTTAAAATAACTGGTTTTACTTATTCCACCTTATCCTTATTTCCATTATACTCATAATTTTTTTTAAATTTCATGCTCAAAGAAGAGAAGGCAATAGTATAAGTCATATGGAGTGAAAGAGAAAGGATGTAGGGGGAAAATTGTTTAAGATTAAGGATGGACTAATCTTGGAACACTATCCGAACATATCCTTAAGCAGCCTTGAATCAACCTTGAATCATCCTCAAATTGACCTTGACTCTTAATGTAAGCTGGGCTAGGTCGATAAAGAACAAGCTATCTCAAAGATGAAACATATTTTAGCAGGGAGATGAAATAGTGTATTTGTTTTACCCCCAGAAAAAAGGATGAGAACAATCTAAGCTAGCTAACCTGTCAGCCTCTTCTCGCCACTCCAACGTCACCTCCTCTCCCCTCTAGGAACATCAGACATCTTATAGGCTCTCTCTCATAAATATCTCCCAGTTTATTTATTTTTCCCTAGAATACTTTATCCCATACTACTATTGTCCAAGTTTGGATCGACGTGGGTGCTAATATGACGTTCTCTACGATGGAATTATTGCTGATGTCAATTTAGAGGTGAAGCTAAGATGTGCATATAGTTAAGATATTCAGCCAATGTTTCTGTGACATATCATGCAAAAGGATTGAATAATTTCGCAGTAAATTCTCTTATATTTTCAATATGAACAATTTTCGTGATTTGCATCTGAGGCAGGTATAGTTGCTTTTTCAAAGTGTACGTGTTTTGAATAAACTCGTTCAAACAGTGTGAGTTGTTTAAAATGTTCGATTGAGCAAATTAATTTCTCAATTTTTACAACATGTTGCGTATTTCACCTCTCATTCGCCACAGTTTTGTGGGATGTGTCTACATTGCAAACGTAACCCACGTTGCCATTAATCAACGGACATAAGGAGTCTAAGGTGGGGGTTATATGTGAAGGGTAGTCTTTCTTGGAGCCTAGGGATGAGCACGTGTATCTACAGTCTGATTTTGGTTGAAAAAACAGTTTAGAAATTCAAATATACTTCTTTGCGACAAACATTTAACAGATTTTAAAATATATATATTAGGACCGCGTCTTACTACCCACTCAGGCTAAACGCATATGTACTAGTCACGCTAATGGTTTTGGGGATGAGGTAGGTTATATTTAAATGAAGTGTACCAGCATTTGTGTGGAGGGAGATCGGTAAAACTTTAGAGGAAACCACCCTCAGTACATGCAACCGAGCTTCAAACCTCGATCTCCCCGTCCTCGGAGGTCCAGTCTACTGTGAGATTAACATATTAGACAATGTGGCCACTGAAGTAGGTGGTTTTTTCATCAGTGTATTATTTTATAGATATTGATAATATAACTTACATGAAAAGTGACAGTGGCAGATAAGATGACTTGACATTTGAATATATTAAAATTGTTTGAGTAACTACCAGATACTGTTCTTCCTATCAAAATCATGTTAAGGACGAAGGTTGGGATAGTCCGTGGATGTGAAGATTAGAACATGAGTGGGAGTAATTCCTCTTATGGTCTAATTACAATAAAGATCCTTCCATCTAATAAATTCCAGTCCAGAGGTTCCCAAACTTTTTAAAAAAGACTATATTTCGCGACTCCCCCAGCCTTAATTGACATGAATAGGGGGGAGGGGAGTTTTTTTTACCACAATTTAGATTACGTAAAGTTTTAGTTTGTATCTGTGCACATTTTTGTTTTGTCAAAGTAAGAATCTTCCAGTCCTACGTGAGTTCGATTTAGTTAACTGGGTTAACGTCAAACCACGCTGTACTTTTTGGGTAGCGTTATATATGACTGACTAATAAAGCCAAGTCTGGTTTTTACGAATAAAAAAACATTAGTTCCTTAGGTTTGATTTCTATGTAGGCATACGTCAGGCTCTTAGGTCCATATTTTTTACTTTCCTCATAGTGTTGTATCTTTTGTTCAAGTGGCCAGACTGAATGTGATGTACCAACCAAGTTCATTTTCACATGTGTGCTTACAAACAATTAATGCAGGTCGAGAGGCCTCCGATGTAAACTATTTACTCTGTCCAATTAAATGCTATTTATATTTCATGTCTGCCTTACCTTAATTTACTTTTATTTAACTTGTGTTAGTGTGTTATGACCCACCTCGGTGGCGTAGTTTGCTAACGCGCTAGTCGTGTTGAGCCCAACTGCTGAGGGCGGGGAGATCGAGGTTCGAATCTTGGTTGGGTGAATTGGGGTGATATTTCCTAAATGGTTTTCCACCATCCCTCCACGCAAATGCAGGTTCACTTCCTCTAACTCAACCTTCCCAATTCCTAATCCGTTAGCGCAATTAGTACTTAAAGCGTATAACCCGAACGGGTAGTAAGACGCGGTGCTAATATTATTATTATTATTATTATTATTAGTGTGTTATGAATATCTTCCGCGTCTCTGTCTTAGGCCTGTCAAGGATGGTAGGTTTAATGTACAACCATTTTAAACTGGAGGTTGTGGTTCTAGTGTGTGTTTGTGACATTGGGCCCCTTCATACAGGCCGTCACCCAAATTTGAGGATAAAAGGTTACACATATACTTGCTAGAAATAAAATATTATCTGAACAAATTATTTTTCTTATACAAAATGTATTTCACCTTCATCACTAAATTTTCATCATTACAAAAAAAAACTTATTTGTCTATTAAACCATTTATGTTAATGATGCAATCACTTCACAGCTAAAACTTGAATTTGCTTCTTTGGGATGAATGTAGAATCATTTCTTTCCGCTCCTACAAATATAAAGAATATTAATCATTTTATGGACAAATAGTTAATTTAACTTACAGAAAAGTATTCTTTAGCTCTTTTTTAAATCTAGAATATGTTTTAATGTTGTTAATTTTTTAGAGCAACTTTATGCATTTTGTTCGATGTTTCAAAGATAGCCAAACAAATAATATTTATACAGACGAACACTAGTTTCAAATAATTGTTGAATTAACAAGTTAAACATACTAATTTCCGTATTGAAATGTTAAACTATATTATTTGGTTAAAAATGTTAATTTAGGTCAACAATTTTGATCAATAAATGTTTATACGAACTAGAAAACATTTTCCCGAGCTCAATAAATTATTTATAAAAATAAGAAGCACTTACCAAGATCCAGCTGAACTAATTTAATAGAGAGAGAAGCACTTACCAAGATCCAGCTGAACTAATTTAATAGAGAGAGAAGCACTAACCAAGATTCATCTGAACTAGTTTAATAGAGAGAGAAGCACTTACCAAGATACAGATGAACTAGTTTAATAGAGAGAGAAGCACTTACCAAGATCCAGATGAACTAGTTTAATAGAGAGAGAAGCACTTACCAAGCTCCAGATGAACTACTCGAAGAGCTAGAAGAGAAGCTGCCCGAGTGTTGACCAGTTCCCCCACATGTGCTACAGCCGGTGCTCTGGACAGGTGCTGGGGACTGATAAACCGGTGCTTGTGCTGGAGCCTGGGTTCAAATAATATATCTAGATAAAAACGACTCATTCCTGTTTATGAATATCTAATACTAGTACTTGCTATCAGTGCTGATGCAATCTGAATAATACCTCGTTACATAAATCACGACTCAGACGGAAACGTCTACTGACCAACTGGAATCGCCATTTAAATACATCCCTATATTTTGTTTATTTTAATCGCGACACTTTGGATACCTTGTAAGAGATATAATAATTTATATAACTCATCACTCCTTTTTTTAGCACCGCATATTACTACTCGTTTGGGTTATACGTTTAATATTCTAATTAAATAATAATAATATTTATAACCGCGTCTTACTACTTGCTCGGGTTATACGCTTTAAGTACTAATAGCGTTAATGAATTTAGGAATTGGGAAGGTTGAATTATAGGAAGTGAACCCGCATTTGCGTGTAGGGAGAGTGGAAAATCATTTAGGAAAAACCACCCCCAGATCACCCGACCGAGATTCGAACCTCGATCTCCCCGTGCTCAGTAGTCGAGCTCAACACGACAAGCGCGTTAGCCAACTACGCCACCGAGGCGGGAAATGTACTAATTAAACTAACGTGCAAGGGATAAGGAAGGTTGAATTTAAAATAAGTGTACCCACGTTTGCGTCGAGAGAAAGAGAGCGTGGAAAACCATTTAGGAAAAATCACGACCAGTATTTCCTACCAAGATTTCAACCTTGATCTCCCCGTCATCGGCAGACTATTGCGAGAGAGTGGTGCTTAGACCATTATGTTCCGGCTGGCGGCCCTCGGGCCAAATGCGGCCCGCAATCACTAGAAATGTGGCCCTCAGAGTATCCTAAATAAAATTAAAGGGATACCCTCGGTGGCAGATGTAAAATAGCTTATTATTCGAATATAAACATTTATTTTAAAGTTCATGATTGCATTTTATTATGTATTTATTTGATTATCATAAATATGTATAAATATTCAGAATGCTAAGAGGTTTTGGTGATGTGTGTGAGAAAATATTACATAGTGTATTTTTGGGGAAACACTGTTAGATTGTCCTTTGGGATGAAAAACTTTGGACCACCCTGGTCTAGACCATGAGGCAACCACAATAATTTTGACTGGTACTTTACCTGATGAACGGGTGTTCCACAAGCAGGCGTACCACAACCACCCACCGCTGCTGGTTGCTGGTAGACTGGTTGCTGTGGACGGGGGTGGTAAGTGGCCGGCTGCTGAGCAGCGTAGTACGTGGGGTGCTGGGGGGCAGGATATG
>CABFVZ010003696.1:0-10630 GCA_902151445.1 Timema monikensis | reverse complement strand
ATTTCTATAAGAATCAAATTAACAACTAAGCTAAATATTTAGAAGGAATACTAAATAATTATTAAAACAACTTTGTATAGAGGAAGGAAAGGGAGTTTGGGGGTCAGAGGGCGAGAGCAGTTCCGGAAAGATCTCACTGAGTTTGGCCTTATTTTTAAAATTTACATTATCTTAAGTAAATTGAGCTTTGAAGGAAGATTGATAAATTAATAATATAGGATAAAAACTTATTTATTTTAACAAAATCTATTAATGTTAACATATATTGTTAGGATAATTAAGTCTTGCAGACTACGGTAGGCTGGAAATTGCAGCGCAAATGGTAGAATCTAGAATCGTGTTCAGGGTATTGATTGGCTAACCCAATGGGAAGAGACCATTGGGAAGACAATATAGACACAGATGGGAGGGTAACATTAGAATGGACCTGAAATAGATAGGGTGTAATTGTTATAAGAGTAGAAAGGGCTATTAGCGCGGAGAAAGGTCAAGAAAACCACATTTGGTACCCCCCTCCACTTTCCCTACCATCAAAAATCTAGTATATTACGGTTAATTTACACGTTCGTCGAAAGACCAGAACAGAAACTTGATCACGTGAGGAGCTCTAAGTCAATAACAAGATTTCAACCTCATTGGCGTTGCTACTCAGTGCGAATTGAAATAACTTATGCTTTCCTTTTTATGCACGTCAACCTCAACTTGGGAGACCCAAACACATTTCAATACCAACCGATTCAATAAGTGCACATGTGCTTAAGCCCCCCACTCAATGCTACGTTATATTTTTAAAAAGAATAACACGATTTAAAACGTCAGTATCACTGTATATGTCAACATTTAAAACAAAAAGCCCTAGGTACTCGATTGAAAGGGCAGTTTAGCTATCAGCTGCATTAACGGAACAAATTAGAAGACCTTTTACAATATTTAGTGCTGAAGTTGTGCAAGAATATCTCACCACCGTAATTTTGCCACAACAGTTTTCATCAAAACCCGTGAAAAATTCAGAGATGTTTATAACTACTTACCACTGTAGCTGGCTGAGTGACTCGAAGAGGAACTGATGGATTGACTCCCACTGTTATGACGGCCCCCACAAACATCACAGGTAGGTTGTGGTTGTTGGTACTGTGCCACAGGGGCAGGGGGTGAGTATGACGGTTGTTGGTACTGTACCACAGGGGCAGGGGGTGAGTACGACGGTTGTTGGTACTGTACCACAGGGGCAGGGGGTGAGTACGACGGTTGTTGGTAGCTTTGTGGGGGTGAACTGTAGCCACACCCTCCCGTCTGGCACGGACTCTGCTGGGGGGGACTTCCACAGTTACCACCGCCACAGCCACCTCCTCCTCCGCTGCTCAAAATGTTCAATAGTAGCATCTTTTTCCATCCGCCACCACCCCCTCCACCATGATGGTGGGGGGCCCTTCGTTCACGTTGGTTTATTTTGTATTTGAGGTTGGAAGTATCATAGTCAGTAGAATCGTCTGGAAATGGGTAAGTTTTTAATGTAACTAGAAAACGATCAAGTTTGGGGGATAAATAAACATGTATTAAGAATAAGACTCTGTCGGGTTGGAGGCCCAAGATATACCCCATGTACTTCTGTTAGATCTGTTAGATAGTTGTACATAAGAAAAGATCCACCCCACACTAACAGATCGTTCCGTACACAAAGTCTCTGTGTAGAAGTTGGATCAAATTCAACTTTCTTAAGGCGAGAAAAGGACAGTATTTTTGCAGTTTTCATGGTAAACAATTTATCTCGGCTAAATAAATAAAATATTACTTCAGTAAAAACATAATGCGGTTAATTTTCTTCACATGGTGATCGTTTCTTGAATATATGTCATGGGTATAATAGCATTGCATGAGAAAACTTTTATATTGAGAAAAAAAGTTATTATCAAATTTTAGGATACCTTTTACAGATATTCAAAAATCCCTGTAGCATTTTATGAGAAAACTTTTAGATGGAAAGAAAAAGTTATTATCAAATTTTAGGACACTCTTGACAGATATTTAAAAACCGTTGAGATTACTTTGTGAAGAAAACTAATCTCTATGATTATACTTAGGAAATATTTGATTTATTTTGTTGAAAAAAAGGGTTTTCTTATAAAAACTTCAAAGACGCTGCCCTTCATTCGCAATCCCTACCATCTCGCGCTACGTATGGCAATGGGGAGCTAAGCATAGATAGACAAATAAAATGAGCATGTATTTAAATTTTCTAAGCGTACCATATACAAAAAAAATTATAAAAATGTTGGTTGTGTTTGTAGAATTAGCTGGAATTGTTTTAGTGGTTGACACAAAATCACGCGATTAAGCGTAAAATTATCATTCATTTAAGGATAAGGAGTTTACGAAACTAGCCTATATAGACGAGGCTTATTTCCTCACCCAACATGTAAAATTAAAGGTTTTAATGTACAAGAATAGTCTATAAGAAATTCCTCAACACCAGAAATCAAGTGGGCATATAACGTTCCTGGGTGAAGCTGTCCAGCAGTAGGAGAACAAACAGGTTGGGATAAAAATACGAACGACAGTAAAATGTGTTGTGTGACTCCTTATTAAATCACATCAATCAAATCGATTCACAAAGATCCATTCTACTCTCCTCTATTAGTTACTTTTAATTTCCCAGCCATTAATCTCTTAGTTATCAACCAAATAATGTGAATTTTTGTACTTCTTAGAGTAAAATTGTCTACTTTTAAGCCATATTTACATGTATATATAGGATTATAAAAAGTAGTTTTTTAATAATTCCTGTTCCAGTAGACATCAAACCTGTGTATTATTAAAGTTTTTAGCAATATTCAATCTAAACGCAACAACTGATTGGCATTATCTGAGCCACCTAGATAAAAAAAATGACGTCCCAAAGATGGAATCTCCAATCTATAAACTGCTAGGGAATAAGTGAAAGGGGTTGTCTGATTTGTAGCAGTAAAGCCGGTAACCCTTATTAACTTTATTTGCCTTTATAAATATAAAAAGGTAGGGGAAAAAATTATCAAATTTTGAAGTAATTAAAATCTGGTCACTAAAAAAAAAAGAACATGATGAAAATAAAGAATTACCAATTTTTACAAATAAAATTTCAAATACCTATATGAATTTTGACCAAATGTTCTAGCGTTCTTATATTTTTTTAGTTAATTTTGATGCAAGCTCTGCTTTTTGATTCATTACTGATAATCTATTAATATTATTATTATTATTATTATTATTATTATTACTATCATCATTCTAGCACCGCATTTTATTAAACGATATATTTATGTGCACATGTGAATTTAAAGAATGAACCCAGATTTGCATGGAGGGAGAGTGAAAAACCACTTAGTAAACGCCGTCAGTACATCCTACCGGAATTCGAACCCCACTCTTCATATCATTGGCAGTCTAGTTTATAGTGAAACTGCCTTAGACTAGTGGGATTAAATCTTAATTGTTAATATGTTGTTAATTTATCTTCAACTGTGTACCCCCAAAGTTGTTGGTGCATAACGCAAGTATATATGCTATAATATACATTATATGAAATAGAATATATATAGGCCTAATATATAGCCTATTAGAATATATAATATAAATATATTATATATATATAGATACATTTTGCGAACCCCCTAAGATGTTTTCACATACTTCTGAAGGTACGTGTACCCCAGGTTAAATACCACTGATTGAGACTATGCGGCCACCGATACATGTCTGATAACAGGGAAATGAGACAAATTAAAAAGTGGGCAATATTTTTCCTATGGGGTCCCTCTTGCTTTATCCAGTTACGACGCCACTGAACACTTTCCCAACAAATTACCGTTCTTGTGGATTTCCCTAGGCTCTGATAACCGTATTGATAAATAGCCTTTAAGCTCCTTATTTCAATTCAATTTAAATTTCCTTTATTACAGTGCTGGACAACGACAGGCCAGCATTGAAAAGTACTCAAGTACCATATAATTACGTATAATAATAAAATATAATATACAATAATAGCTAATTAATTGTACATACTTATGAGTAATTACAGAAACTAGGACATATTGATGATATATGATAAAAGTAATAAATAAATAACTTGAGAGTAGTAAAGCATTAGTAGCCTATTTAGAAAGCGGTAACCATAAGCAAACAAATACAACAGAAAAATGTAAATTAAAATATTCAAGGCAATCGAATTCAACAAATTTGGAACTATCAATGGGGATACAATAACCTCTATATGGTTCGCCTTGTAAGAGTTGTTGAGAAAAAATAATTTTAAATTACTTGAGGCCCAAGAAGGGACATGCATACCTAAGTGGACCCCTAAATTTCAATATTGACTCTTGTGAGTTCTTCAGCATGATTTGTTGAAATTCGAATAAATTTGTCTGTTATTAAATTTTAGAAAAATATATATTACCATAAGAAGAACATCACTGTATGTTTATTTCTCTGAAACAATTATTTTTAAAAGAATTATGGGAGCTACTTTCTGACGCATTTACTTACTTTCTCTGTTAAATAGTTTTTCATTATTGCTGTATTCTTCTGAGTACAGCGTGTGCTGTTGTATTGGTGGGATTATATCAGCATCGTCCTGAAAAAAATATTTTTTTTTATGTTATGTCTGGTTAGTAAAGAAAAGCCGCATTATTGTGATAAATCCCTTCCAATGTATCCAGCTAGAATACGAAACTTGACCTAACCTGTCAAAGTCAGGAACGCTAATGCTGGGCTAACTCTAATACCATGTAGAGGTGGCTATAAGGGCGTAGAGAGAGGAGGGATAAAGGGGCAGACCCTATATATAATTTGATGAAACTCCTCACCCTCCCCCCCGGGGGATAAATATGGCAGTATATTAAATTATGTTAAAGCCAACAATTTTTGTATAGGCTAGATGTGAAGCGTTGATTTATCAGGAGAAACACAAGAGCAAGGTGAATGCAGTTGAAATTAAATATATATGTGAAAAAACTCGCATGAAGAGTCAGTAATGAATGGGTGCTGAAGGAGTGTGGTTTGAAAGTAAATCCACAGGTCAATGTGAAATAAGCATCTTACATTGGTTTGAGAATATTGAGAGGATGAGTGTGGATTGAGTGACGAAGCAAATATATTAAGGTAAAGTGAGTGTATCTAAAGGAAGGGGTAGGCTATGTAAAACGTGGCTAAATGTTGTAGAAGAATGTGTGAAAAAGAGAAACATAAAGAATTTTAAGAATAAGAGTATGTATGACTCGGTGTATGGATGTTGTGCGAAAGGAGAATAGGGAAGTGTGGAGAAAGTTAGTGAGGATGAAGTATGGAGTTGTTTTTTGAGCTATATGTACAGTTTCTTACATACTCCTTAAGGGTACAGCATTATTATGTATTTATGTATGCATGTATGTATGTATGTATGCATGTATGTATGTATGTATGTATGTATGTATGTATGTATGTATGTATGTATATATATATGTATATATATGTATGTATGTGTGTATATATGTATGTATGTATGTATGTATGTATGTACAGTCATGGCCAGGCCAACATATCAACGGGGGTTTCCAATACCGTAGTTAAAGAAACATTTTAAAAAGTAAATGCCTCTAGAAACTATCTGAAGATTATTTTTTATGCTAGATAAGGGAAGGAAATTAAATAATAAATATTGTTTAGCATTTAGAAACTTACATTGAGTACCTTTTAAATAGAGGTATAATAATTGGCGTTATAATTGGGAGACAGGGGGGAGCATTGCCTCACTAAAATAATTTCTTTCTACCCCTGGAATAAGTTTGCCCCCTCTAGAATTATTTACCTTCCCTTTAATATTTTTGGATACATGTTTAAAAACATACTCCAAATATTTTCAAAAGTCATCGAATTAAAAAAAATTTGTGTGAGGACTGTTCTACATATATTATAATGGCATTCAAATTTTAAAAAAAACTGAGGGAAGATAAATTCAAATTTATTATAGGGCGTATAATTTTTACAAAATATTCCAGATGAGTGAGGACCACTCCAACCGTCAAACGTTTGTCAGGGGAGAGCCCCAGAAATCTTTAGACTTATTTTGTTTAGTTAAACCTTCCCCATAAACGAATAAGATTCCGCCTCAACTGTCACAGCCTGGATAATTTTAAATATGATTTTGTCTTTTTCTAATTAAGTTGAAGGTTAAAAATTTTGTTTTAAGAAAAGGTTGATTTCCCTCACCATAGTATAACAAATAGTAAAATATCATAGTCAAATAAAAGCATTTCCAGCTTGATCAGTGAAAAACAGAGGTATTGAAAATGGTAACCAATCACCGAGAAAAAGATGAGGGAGTAAAAGGTCGGGGTTGTTTGTGCCCTGGGAACATAGTGATGTTCATAGGGAGCCCTTTATTTGAAAACTAGATACTCATGTTGCTACAATGGAGTAAAAAATATACAATAATTATTATTGTATATATATAATTAATCAGTTTAATTAATAATACAAAGATAAATGATAGAGTAATTCATAAGTAAGTGTTATTGGACGCTTTTGATAAATTTATAATTAATAAATCTAATTGAAACAGATCCATACAATGCCAATGTTAGCGACTATCAATCAATGTTGGTGGTTGAACGTGGGTTTCCTATAAAAAAATCAGGGTCTAGTCAACCCGCTCTTCAGGCGACCCTGTCTACAGTTACCAAGTTATGTGATCTACAGCGGTCACGTTTGATAAAAATTATTATTACCTAAAAAATAACACTAATAAAATAGTAAAATGTTACCATTTTTGACCTCAATAAAGTCCGATTTGGTGTTTTATTAATATTATTATTATTAGCACCGCGTCTTACTAACCGTTCGGGTTATACGCACTTACGCTAATGTGTAATGGAAGGGTGATTGTGAGATGAAATGGAGGACCTACAGTTTAACGTGGAATCCTCCGAACCACGGTGGAGGCCTGGCATTCCCCACATTCACAAGATGTCTTGTCAGAGGTGAAGGAAGGATTTGGTAATCAGATAAATCTGCGCCGAGACCAAGGATTGAACCCCGGACCCCAGCACAGAAGTCCGACACCTTATCCCTAGACCACCAGGTCACCCGATTTGGTGTTTTAAAAACTGCTTATGTTTATATGTAGACAAACTGTAAGCTGTTTGGGGTTGATAGCTGGACTCCCTTCTCCCCTTTCTCAACTTATCTCCAGGAACTAGTAATCGAATAGTTTGAAGTTGAAAGGTTTTGCTGTTTTCTTATCTCAAGGACTTCACCCACACTCACTAATACTTCCTAAATCCTTTGTTAATATTTTGTTTTAGTCCACCCAAATTTATTGCCTGGTTAATTAACACAATCACAAACAATTTAAAAAAGTACTTAAACATTAGAATGATTGCAGCAAGCTAATTCGTATTTTATTGTTTTGTTTCAACCGTAAACAAAACAGTTGATTTTTTACTCCTGGGGGTTACTGTATTTTCGAGGTTAAAGTTTTGAATTTGTCAACACACACTAATTGTATTAAACCTAAGCAAGTAGAACCACATCTTAAAAATATTGTAGGCTACATGTATTTATCAAGTTTACATACAGTTTTACTTTTTCAACATTTATATTTTCTCTATGAAATACGATGTATTTAAAAGCAATACATAATACGCTGCATCCCACAGACTTTCTCTCTCTTTTCTCTTCAAATAGTAACATTTACTAAAAACTCGCTAGATTTGCGAAAAGAAATAATATCCATTGTTGCAGAAACATTTAAAGAGCATAAAATATGAAATAATATATATTGTTAAAGAAACAATGAGATAAGAGGAATATCTCTGTCCATCAAAGAGTATAAAATCAATTTCAATTTCAAAGAAATGGGTAAAAAGATATATAATATGTTTGCTTATTGCTCAGAAACTATAGGTTTTATAAAATATATTTCAACCATAAGTCTTTTATTTTAAATAGGAGGCCTACTACAATTTTGCGATGTTATTTCGTATCTCCAATAGTTGGAAAAATATTAACAAAATTAGAAATTCCCGGTTATGTTAAGTACCCTTGAAGTAATTTTAACAAAAAAATTATAATAGCCATTTTGTTTGAAGTGTAGATACAAAATTTTGAAATGTAAGTACAAAATTTAATCAAAATTGTTATAGCGAATATGTAAAACATAATTATTATTTTTTGTTCTATAGTTAACTTCCCTTAATTTTAGGGTCAGATATGTAATGTCTACATTTATCAAAAATTTGAATCCGATCTTACTTTGACAATCACATATGAACGATCCATCTTAATTTGTTCATTTGTACAGTTGTAATCGTAATGTTGCCAGCAGAAAGCCCTCCCGTGTCGAAGTTGACTCCGTTATCTGATAGCTCGTGATCTCAATTGATCACACATTTGTAACCGATGATTTTCACACTACTATAACAGACTATGCCTTGAAATATGGGTGGAGAATGACCCTGTATACTAGACGATTCTCGGATAGCTCAGTGGAAAGAGCATTAAGGTAATAAACCAAAGGTCCAGTGTTTAATTCCCATGAGCAGATGTCATCTTTCAATTTAAAGTATACATTTATTTATTTATATGAGGGATTTAACGTGCACTTTCAGAATCATCTGATTATATCAGCACACAAGAATTTCTATGAACTAGAGCGAAAGGGCCTACCAATTTTGCCAGTAAAGACATTTTCACTTAACTTCATGCTTGGCTTCATACTTACTTACATGCCACAATCGATATGGGAATGACGATTTTACTTCCCCTCCGAATGAAGCTGTGCTACGGATTTATATCGTTCAATAAAAATCCGTTGACCCGGTCTGGGCTTGAACTCATGATCATCGTGTCCTGAGGAGAGCACTTAACCCCAAGACCATTGAGATCGACGACACCAATACAAAATAAACGAGATTAGCTCTTTGTCCACGTGTATGTCGATATTGGTCTAGCTATCTAATTAATATACCCACTCACTTTTGGCGGTAGAAGTTCCAGCTCAATTTCCGCCAGAGGAAGGAGAACGCTCGTCTCAACATCTTCCACAGGGGTGGAATAGTCACCGAGCCTGTTCTTCAACATCAAGGTGTCGGACTCTTTTGAGGTTTGACCAATACCCTCAACGTCATTTAAAGATTTGAACGGTTTCTTGTGTTTGAAAAGGTTTAATTTGTCCGCCTTGAATATGATATCATCAGGCATCCTAGGCGGTAGGACATATTTGGAGGGTTGTTCGAGATGCTGGCTGGCGTAGACAGGATTGAAACCATTGTTACCTTCTGAAAACAATGTCATTATTAGTTGCAAGAATCTACACTCCAATTTTTATATGAAGGACATTATCATCTGCTATGGTGGCCACATAGTCTAAGGTGCTACTGCTGATGACGGGGAGATCAAGGGTCAAATATTAGTAGGATGTACTGAAGGTGTTTTTTCCAAAATGGTTTTACACTCTCACTCCACGCCACAAATTCGAGCACACTTCTCCTAGATATAAACTTATTATTATTATTATTAGCACCACGTCTTACTACCCGTTCGGGTTATACGCACTTACGTCTAATGTGTAATGGTAGGGTGATTGTGAGATGAAATGAAGGACCTACAGTTTAACGTGGAATCCGAACCACGGTGGCGGCCTGGCAGATATAAACTTCTTCACCCTTAAAACCACTAGTGTAATTACTACATAAGTATCGTGACCTGGTGGTCTGCGGTAAGGTGTCAGACTTCTGTGCTGGGGGTCCGGGTTTCAATTCTCGGTCCCGGCACAGATTTATCTAATTACCAAACCCTTCCTTCCCCTCTGAAAAGACGTGTGTTAATCACAACTTGTGAATGTGGGGAATGCCAGGCCTCCTCCGTGGTTCGGATTCCACGTTAAACTGTAGGTCCTCCATTTAATCTTACAATTACACTAATGTTCTAGGGATTAGGAAGGTTGGATTTAGAGGAAATGTAACCGCAATTGTGCGGAGAGATAGTGGAAAAACTATTTAGGAAAACCACTCTCAGTACAACCGACTGGTATCGAATTCCGATATCCCCATCTTTGGCAGTCTATTCTATTTGAAGAATAGCGCCTTAGACCATGCGCCCACAGAATCGAATGGGTTGAAAATCGTTAAGAGAAAACACCACCCTCAGTAAACCCGGCTGGTATTCGAACCTTGACCTCCACATCACCGACAAACCAGACCGTATTAAGTAGGCCTATGCCTCGTTCCCACCGATGCGAGTAACCACAACAGATAATTGCTATATGGTTTGTATTTCAAGTTGAGTATTTCTTACCTAGTATTGTAACATCTTCGTCTATTTTGTAGCTCTCCACGTGTTTACTAAGATAGTAACAAATTAAACACGAATAAAGAACTAATCCTATCGCCCCCATCACAACATAAAACTGAACCTCATAGAGAGAAGTGAAGTATTTATATACGGAACCAATCTTTGGCTACGTCAACTCCTACAAGGTTTAAGTGGAAGCAACATATAATCAAATGATACCTTAATAATTATGACAAGGAAGTAAATTATAGCTCAGCATCTGTGGAAGTGATTTAAATAATGATATTGTGGTTACGCTATGAAGTAAACACGCTGGTCTAAAAAAAGT